>QNGE01009715.1:0-12112 GCA_008508345.1 Paragonimus westermani
AGAACCGTGACATTCGTTTCCCCCCTGGACTTACTTGTTTGGAACGATTGAAAAATCCGTTGTTATTGGGACCTTGATTTTCGTGTTGCCAGTGACGTTGTGCGGATCACCGCGTCGTCACTGTATCGTCAGCACGCTGGTTATGATTGCTACTCACGTGTTTTCTCTGATTTTGCATTGCGTCGAGACTGTCTGCGATCGCTGTCCTGCGTATACATTTGTCGTCCTGTTACAAGAGAGCCGACCGTCGAGTGCGCGAGCAAACCGGAAATGGTGTATGGCGCGCATACACCGACAAACATGCAAACATACAAACGCGATATCATGCATCAAGCAGACGGCAGGCAAAGATCCTCAAGGTCCTATGTATAGTGTGGGCTAAGACTTCAGGAAGGATTTTACACATCGTACAGCAGGCAGACCGGGAGTATCTCCAGGTCACTAAACACTCGGCAAACTTCGTTGTGTCTAATTCCTGCGTACCAGTTCGGATGCACAGTTGGTAATGAAAATGGTACACACCATTTCTGCTACTCAAAAACGTGTCAGCAGACCTACACCACTCATGAATTTTGTTTTATTGACCCACTTTTCATTAATGTTGACCGTGTCAAAGGACTAATTTCAGCCATCTTGCTTCACTCGTTACGTGGAAAATGAGCACTAAGGAATCGAAAGTGCCGATTAGTTGTTCGCGTGCCAACGTTTACCGTTTGGCTAAACAAGCAAGCCATGAGCGTTTTAGAGGCAACTGTACGACACCCACGGCTATTGTGGCAGAGGAGGAGCAACTGATTTCTCCAGTTTTGCAACACCTCCAGGGTAAGCAGTATTTTTTATGTGAACTTAAAAATTTAGACAAACATACACTTGCAACCACTTCTACCGTCTTGAAAATTGTCATGATAGATTCCTTAACGGAAGCAAGGTTCGCTGGTTCATGTTCTTCAGCCTTCCACTTCGACGATCACTCAGGCAGTGATGACAAGGAATATCTCTATGGTGCGGGATACAGGTATGTGACAATGTCATTCAACACTACCACCATCATCATTTTAGACGACGTCGTCGGTACGAACGAAGGGAGGGGACACCTTCAGAAGTTGTCCGCGAGACTGCTGCAGACGCCCGCAAGTCTTTAAAAGTCGTCGGCATCATGCTCAATCACTTGAGGGAAGTGTTGCCTCAGCTGCCGTTGGATGCACGTACTCTTTTGGGAACACCACGGGAGTGTACGTGTACATTCATCGAGGGTGGGGAATACGTCCACTTTGGCTTGACCGAATGCATAAGCCACGCCGTACGTAGGCGATGGACATAAGACGTGATTGTTCTGCGATTTCAGCTGCAAATTGATAGTGTGACCCTTTTTAACAGTTCACGTTCACAACTGTGATCCATCCTTGGAAGGTTAACATCCCCTTTCACACCAGTGTTCGTCGTGGGACTATTCTGCGGTATTTCTAAACCTGTGAATGTCGCAGAATATTTGGATAGCGTGATAGAAGACTTGTCGATTGTATTAAGGGATTGATTTTTCTGTCAACATGTAACCGCCGTGTGTGAGTCGTTTTGGATTGCCTAGTTGGCGATGCACCGGTCAGAGCTTATTTTCGTCAGGTGAAAAACCACGATGGTCACCACTGTTGCGAAAAGTGAACCGCACCGGGAGTGTAAATGTACTGCAGAGTGGTGTTCTCATTTAGCATTTACCGCTTACGATGACTTCAGGACGCGATGCCAAGAAGAACACCACTTTGGTCAGTCCTCTTTTGAAAAGTTGAATGTGGACATGATAACAATTTTCCCACTTGATTACATGAACGTGGTGTGCCTTGGAATGCTGAAACGCCTAATGAACCCATGTAGAGCAGGTCCAATAGAAAGGAAAATTTGTCTGGGATCATCGCAGATGACTCAGTTGAACAGCGGGTTGATGAGACTGAGAGGAGCCCTGACTTGTGAGTTCCCAAGGAAATATCGATCAACGGTGGATTGTGTCCGTTGGGGGGTAACGGAATTTTGGCACTTCCTGTTGTACATCGGTCCAGTGGCGTTGAAAGGAATGGTGGATGACGGAATTTACGAAAACTTCTTAAACTTTTCGGTTTCCATACACATAATTCGTTGCCCAAATTTGTGTCCACACTATGTGGATTTTGTGGAGTCCTCGTTGCGAAAACATTGATTCAGTTCGCTGCTATCTACGGTGAATCAGAGCTTGTGTTTATCATCCACTGTCAGCCACTTGTGTGGGATGTCAGACAGCACGAATCGCTTGACTCCTATTCGGCGTTTCCATTTGAATCGTACATGAGAACTTTACGCAGTTTCGTACGATCTCCAGATATACCCACTTCGCAGATCTTCCGACACATAACGGAAAGGATGCATATACAGCTGTCAGATGACAGTGCATTCGTGGATGATACGAAGGCAACACCCATTCCTATAGCAGCGAAAAAACAAGGTAGGTTCATTCACGAAGGCGTGACGTATTGTGACGTACAGCCTAACAACTTGGTGTTGGTCGATGGACTACCCGCGGTAATCACCGACTTCGATGAAGGACGCATTCGCATAAAGCGTTTTGCAACCTGTTGCGATTTTTTGACAAGATATTGCCTTTCAGCAGACTGTACGTTTTCCTGTGTTCCCATATACACACCTCCACCTGCTGGGTGGGCCGTGAGCGTATCCACTGTAAAGGACTGTTTCTACCATTCAGGGACAGTTTCGTATTCTACCCATTATTGCACACTTGGAAATTTGTCAGTAAAATAAATCCCACCTAATTTCATTCCGTTTTCTTCAGCAACAACGCAATGCTTGCGCTGATGAAGACCTTGAGTTTCGGATGTTTCAGGTGGTGGAGTTTGAGGATGAAAGCGTGGGGATAGTGCACAGATCGTGGACTGTGTGGCCGGGGTATGCCCTCTGACCGGTAATGGCATATACATAGCGTCAGAAGTTGCTCTTGGGTGGAATGATAGCACCCACTGGTTCGAAACTGTATAATGTCAAGATGCACCGCGCAACAGGTATACGCTTATGATTTTTCTAACATTTTCTAGATGACTTGCAACTGGCTTACAGATACCAACGAATATTGGAATAGTTGTCAGACATACCATCGTCTGACGCCACGGACATAATGGATCGTGGTGGCAAACGTAAGAGGTACAGTGAAATGTCTCATGTCACATTTGCAGACAAGCTATCTTTCGTTCTGACTTCACGTATGAAGTGGAAGAGAAACGGATACCTCCAGTGTAAGGTGTCGATATTGACTATTCACCACTACCACCACCACAGTTGGAGGATATGTTCCATGCATCTCCATCTCCAACACGATGGACATTGGGGTCAAAGGGGAACCTGCCCTCTTTCTCCAGCCCTATTGCTTCCAGATATATCATTAGTAAAATGTCAATCGGCAAGCATTTAGCTACACCACCGTTAGTCCATCAACAGCACACAGTGTGGCAGTGTGCAAAAACGACACTGTCAAGGAGGTGAGAGAGTTAGAAGGTAAGTTTGCTTAATACAATTAATCACCGTGTTCACCAGGTGTAATTGAGAACTTAGTTTTCCAGAACATCAGAATCCGCGAGGAGTTGCATGCCCTACGGCTGGAAGTGAATGCACTGCGATTCCACCATGCAGCTTCCGGTACGTCACCCACTGCCCACCACCCCGTGCGATTCCCCATGCAGTCCATAGAGGACATGCAACTGCTGGTTATGAAGCTGGAGGAAGCAGAATTATATACCCAGCTGGTATGTTCAATTTTCCCGATTCACAGTACGCAGGTGGCATTTCTTGGCAATGTGGGCGGCATATCCATGGGTGAATGCACCCATAATGTTATGGGAACGTTAGTGAGACATGAAGTGGCGAAAACCATAAACTGGAGAGGAGTGAACAGTCGTGTCTCCATTGCCTCCGCACCCTTGGCCACAGCCATCGTTGGTATGTTCGATCAATAAAAGTCATCACTCGTTAAATGTAGAATCCATCGTCAAGAAGGCTTACCCCGGCGTATCGCACACGGACGTCAAGGGAACCATTCAAAGGTGTATTTAGAAGATGAGATTGCGGGCAAAGAGAGAAGCCGACGATCTCTTTACCGACACCTTCGCACTGTGATTCCACTTATGTACTCGTCAAAGTGACACAGATATTGCTGTAAAAACTGCGCTTAATATAACGTATGATTCCTCGTGAAGTGGAACCCTGCGTCGACGTTATTATGCGAGAAAAGGGGGGAGTATGCGGAGGGTGGGAGAAAGTCCCAACGGATGTAACACTGAATAAGAAACAGCCTATCTCCGTAAATAACCGGGATAGAGCAAAAGTGCTACATGACAAACTTACAGCATCCCTTCAAGGCATTCCTATAACCGTAGACATTCTTTGTTCGCATCGGGTAACATGAATGTGGTTTCTCGAACGCGTGCAAAATTCGTACGTGAACAGTACTAATATAATTTCTTTGGGTGTGTTTGGAATCCCATACCTCCGCAAACGGAGACAGAACGAAAGTAAAATACACATCTGAGAGGGCCATTCGTGAGTAGCACGTGGAAATGCAAATCACAGGCCAATCGCTCGCGTCTTTTTAAGTAAGAGCTGAACATTTCAACTTTCACGACACCTACCTCAGCGAGCGCGACAGATCATCGACTGAAAATCTCCGATATGTGAATTTTTTAAACAAAAGTCACTAAATTTTCTGAAATGGATGTTGCAGACTTCAAAGTGAAGTTGATAGGCATTCGTCCTAAGAGCGATGGCTTTTATCTTAACGCTGGTAACTAGGAATTTGGTTTAAGTTTCCTCACTGTCGTTGGCTATCAATATTTCTGCTGTTTTATTGCCCAGTGCACAAAAAGTTACACAAGACCACTGTTGTTCGTTATCGAACAACGTACCAAATCATTACCTATTGAATTATTCAGGTTGTATAGTATCTGCTTTCTTGGCGCTGTGTTCACTCATTTTTAACGCCTGTCAGTTTTGCTCACAGATTACAACACAATGACACGCACGAGATCCAGTAGCACTGGTGGATCGGAGGTGTCGGGTGCTCGTGGTCGATCCAGCTGCCGCATCACTGTTCGGTCAGGTATGCAATGCCAGACATGCCCACACTGGCACCACTTTAAGTGTACTGGTCTCACGGAGGACCAGTACGCTTTGCTTACTATTTCAGAAAGACCATCCATATGTATGAACCGTCTTCTTCGAGATAGCCGCACCCCACCCGAAGCCATGCTCCTCCTCCAGCTCGTCACCCTGAGCAAACAGGAACCATACACGTACAAGTATGGCCACAAGGCGTCTAAGAATGTCAGTGCGCTACATAAAGTCACGGGAGAAATGGCTCTGGTCGAAACACAAAAAGCTTTATCTGATATGAGTTCAAATCTGAGTTCATCGAGTGATCATACTGCGCTCACCCTTCCGGGTGTGCGATTGCTTATGAAGCAGTGGCTATGTCCGCAGCTCAAATCGAAAAAGCAGCGACAAACTTGAAGGACATGGCACACAGGGAGGGAAGGCCTGCTTTGTGTGGGGATTTCTGAACACAACCTCTCCAGAAGTGCAAGCCAGAACGGTATTAAACGCCTTTTCCCTCCAGAGTTTACGGACACGGTTCTTGCTAGCAGGCTTCGCTCCAAAGCTACCGAGAAGCCAGCCAGACGTCTTGTGACGTTACCCGCAACGGTCAACACAGGGATGTGCCAAATAAACTGGTGAACTGAAGGGTGTTTTGCTGAGTCGCTCATCGCAGGAGCGACAGGAGCGCTCCCGGCTTGCTAGCACAAGGCCAATTATTAAGGCTGACCCCAAACTTCGATCGGACGTATAATGACCTTATCTCTACTCTCAAGAGGAAAACAGTGTCCCCGAGTAGACAAACAAGAGAACCCATATCGGAGGCTGCTGCCCTCATCCCCTTGGAAGACCATTCGTCGATGGAGCTGCAAGAGTCTGAAAGAGTAGGTCCCAGAAGTTTTGAGGAACGCTAGTCTCCCTCTAGACCCCCAATCACTTCACTCCAAAAAAGTTCCGTCAATTTATTTTATCCTCAAGCTTTATAACCCAAATAGTTCGCTGACGTCATCCCCTGCATCCAAAACGGACCATACTTGGTTCATTTCAGACGCTCGTCAGTCGGTTGGATCGGAGTCACTTTGCCTTTAGTTCTCTTTTAATCAAAAACTCCGCCCAAATTTACAAGGGTAAAGAACTGCGAATTACTCTTCAGAAACTCCTAAAGCAAGGGCGGTCCGAAGACCATCGACCTTGAACCGAAAGAAGCGGAGGGAGCGTCGCACAGAGACGTCAACATATGCTCAAACTGTAGTGAAATGGCCGCTATCCCCATGAAGGGCTCATGAGACTACACCGCACAGTTGCGCATCCCCGCTCACCACTCAGACTGCTTCTTCAAGCTCTTCCTCGTTCACTTCTGTCTTTTTACACCCAGCCAAGTGAGAAAGTGGCCTTCAAGTGCGCGTATACCAATTTTCTGGGCCTTCTGAACAAACTACCAGAAATCTGACAGTTGATCCACGACACTGGCCCTCATATTCTCGCTTTAACAGTGACCTGGCCTTCTGTGGATATCAGTGATGATAAACTGCATGTGCCTGAGTATTCTTTGTACCGAATGGACTTCTCTCGTGGAAACATGGGCGGCTGTGCCTTGTTCGCAAGCGAAGAGCTCCCGGTGCCAGCTGCCGTAGAGGAACTTACCCTTCCAGAGAAGTGCGACACAGTCTGGATCAAACCCCAACTTTGTCGTCGTGGCACACACACACTCTCTCGATGTTGAGTACCGTTCACCGTCGTGCGGCGCACACGAGGATGCGACCATTCCTGCCGCCTTGGACTGTCCCACGTCCACCCAGCTTTTTACTCGCCAGCTTTTTATGGGTGACGTCAACGCACCCAAACTCAACTCTATAGCGGCTTCTCATGAGGACTCTGACTGCGGATCCTCGAAACCCTTGGCAGTGATACAGAATGTCGTACTACCTACAAGGTACCGCTCAGAACAGACACCCTCCCTGCTTGATCTGGTTATTACGAATGGGGCTCACGCGGTGGATAAAGTGGTCATCGTACCACCGCTGTAGCAAAGTGACCACATGCTACTAGCCTTCGACTTCATCTGTCACTGGCACCAAAATGCTGTAACAAAGACCTCAGTCCGAAATTTTAATAAGGCAGACTTTGGCGCACTAACGACATTTTTAAGTAAAACTGTTAGGAGGCAATCTCACCAAAACAATCTGGTCAAGACATCGGTAACGGCTGATGGAATCAGTCATCATTTCAAACCATCCAGGGCCGCGATGACGGCTGACGAAATCAGACAACAACAAAGCACTGGGGGGCACTTCGGACTGACAAGCAGGATACGTGAAAGTGAGTGGGGGTGTCACGCAAGCCCGAGAAACTAACGCATATGGATTTAGCCTTCCTTGGCCGCTTGGAAACGGAGTGGCCTAAACAAGCAGACAGTGACTCGTCACTATTTTATTATATATATTTACAGGCATTTCCTTCATTTGGACGAACTGGTTTTTGACACTATGGCGTGCTTACCGCAACCGTGTCTTTCTTGTCTCCGCGCAAGTAGACTAGGGGAAGCCGCATAGCAGGAACCCAGGTCTGGCAGTCAAGCAGTATTGGAACGTTTGGCAAGGGAAAGGCGCATTACATCAAAAAATCAGTCTTGCATCTAACTTGACGGGCTCGAACCACCTTTCTTTTAAAGCTATCGTTCACAAAGTTGATGAAGCATTCGTTCCTCAAAAACTATAGAAGTCCTCTTCTCGTGCACCGCTTCCGCAGAACGTACTTCGCCTTCATAAAATGCGTTCTCGTCCATTCTATGAGCGGAAGCTAACAGACGGGCAAGAATATTTAGATGTCTTTCGTTTTTGATAAACAGATTCGGAATAACACAACGTTTCGAGCGAGTTGCAAATACTCTACATTTCAACCACCTCGGGTGGCCTTCCTCAGGAGTGTTGTTAGCGAAATCTGTTTATCAATAACATGTTAAACACGACGCCCAAACTATTCAACTTCATTCGTACTGCATTTGATGCGAATATCTTACAACTGTCTTTGGTTTGGTTGGAAACAGGTGCAAACAGGAAATCCGTCAACACACCCAGCAGGCACAGTCAACACTCCTTCTCATTTACATGCTTCGTCAGAGGAAACGGTAACCTTCAGCGCTTGCTCTGCAGTTTCTCGACGGAAAACCCCGTTCAAATCCTTAGTGGTTGTCAGGGCGTTCAGAGAATATTAGTCAGCAGTCTACAATGTGTATCCGCCGGACTGGCATCCAATTTTCCCGCGAGGAAGCTCCCAATACCCACTCGTCGTAGCTGAATTATCTGTGCTCGACGTTCAGGATATCTCGTTTGAGATCAATCCATATCTTGCCATGGGCCAGACGCGATGCATCTCCGGATCCTCAGACAATCGGCCCTTGGCTTTGCGATGCCCCTCTTCAACCCATTTGACCATTCACTTTCGATCGGCACTCTTCCGGAAGCATGGAGGAAAGCCGCTGTCACACCTGTAGTTGGGATAATTTACCATCACTCTCTTGCTTATCATCTGCCGATCAGCCTCACCAGCTCCCCGTGCAAGATGATGAAGCCTCTACCGGTACGTACCATCGCTGAGCATTTCTTCTCAAGTAATCTCTTCTCTTCGACTCAGCATGGGTTTCTTCTCGGTCGGTCACGCACAAACAAAATCTTAATTTTCATGGAGAGTCCAACAGATTCCAAAGGCCATGGTCATATATCGAGTGCGATCTCCCTCGACTTTGCCAAAGCACTTGACAGCGTCCCACACGGCCCTCTTTACATGAACTGGAAGTTAAAGGTATCCGAGGAGAGTTTCTTCACTGAACAACTTCCTTTATCGGAATTCCGAATTTGAACTTTCAGAGTAAAAGCCGGTTTGGGCCTTTATTTTTGCGAGCGGCTCGAAATTTGATTCCACTTTCTCGTTGTCATTGTTGACCCATACGTTTAACCTACTAGTGCCCTATCCATCAGAAACCACATGAATACAATTATTGTTTGTCGGAGGACACTAATTTGCTGCCTATTGAACTGTTTGTGTTACTTAGTATCTGGTTTTTCTCCGCTTTGTCGTGTCCGTTTTCTACTGAATTTCTGAAAACTAGCTGTTCTCCATTGTATTTTGCTTGTTCCTATCAGCAGTGACACGTGTTATATTTAACAGTGTTGCAACTCAGCAGACAGTGATTGAAGCAGTGGGCATTCGCAGCCGGCAAGGGCGCAAAATGTCTGTGCAAAACGGCATGCAGTGCTACCACTGCCAGAAGTGGTATCACCTCAGATGCACTGGCCTCAACAAACTAATCCAAGCAGCTCTCAGTTTTATCGGTATGAGCTGCAGGTTTGACAAAAGCCAGGACCCCGCTTTGCAGTTGGCTGGCCATGCATGTACCGCGAAAAGTGAAGCGATGCAAAAACTAGTGGCTGAGATCGTCGGGTTATTCTTTGCTCTGTCTCTTAATTATTTCATGCGGAGGAAGATGGAGGAGTACCGACGGGCTCTGTCAGAAGTAGAGTTGGAACGGCAGTTTCTAGGTGAGTACATAGCGCTTGCTCTCCCTGGTGATGCAGCCACCAAGACGACAATCGCCCTGTCAACAGCACACATAAAGGAGGCAACCATGAAATTAAAAGAGATATCTCTCCGAGGAAGGAAAGTTACTTTGTGGGGCCGCTCTCCAACGACATTCCCAGCCAAGCTAGCCAAACTGGTATTAGCATTTTCGTTCTTCCCGAACGTTATGGACCTCTTACGCGCAAGCAGGCTGCGCGCCAAAACGACCAAAAAGTCACTTGGCCGCTCGATAACCTTGCCAGCCTGTGGTTCAAAAGCACTCCACTGGCCAGTCTCACCAGGCGTTTTTATAGAGGCCTCATAACTCCACGCAAACTGATGTCTTTCGAACCCGCACCCTGCAGACGAAAAACTCTACTTCTTACTGAGTGAAAGCTTTCAAACACCCTCTAAAAGAACGCAGAAGTCAAGCGTCCTCCAGGGTAACTGACGTAAACACTCATGGTATTCGTCGCGCCTGCAGCGTCGAAGAAGGGCTGTCAGAACAAATGAAAGAACAACCGAAGTCTATCGCCACCAACCTCATCAACTCGAGGCATTTGCTCCTTGAACTTTCCCTCCCTTCCCGTTTCTCGCGAAATCCAACGAGGAAGTGACATTCAAGCGCATGCGTACGGACAATCTGACTCTGATCAATAAAGTATTGGGGATCAGACATTTACTTCATGACACCCAATCCATCATGTTCGATTTCACGAAGGCACGGCTGGCAGGTGGCGTCAGTGACAGTGAACTGAGAGTCTTTGGGTACTCAGGTCGCCGGGCTGACTGCTCCCAGGGAGAACGACGAACGTGCGATTTTCCTCCAGTAGTATCTCTCGAAACCCACGGTTGTCGGTGGCTTCCAGTCGTATGTTAAATGTGACGCTCTATGGCTTCGACTAAAACTGTGGCCAAGACTCACTCCTAGTAAGGCTATTTATCGTTCTCCCTCTACTCGAAGTCTCCGAAGGCGACACCGTTCTGGTGAGCCTGGAAAACTGCATGGGGCTACAACGTTATACTCGTCTGTTTATTACGGGTGGCTTTAATGCACCCGAGATAAACAAGACACTAGTTTCTCACCAGGATTGTGCGAGTGGATTCTCGGCTTTCTTATCAACGCTGATACGACGGAAGGCGTGGGAACAGCTTGTCAGCGCCTCGAATGAGCATCGGTTTGGTCAAATTCTCTCTCTGCTCGATCAAGTCATCGTTAACCAGAGTCACCTGATAGACAGAGTGGTCGTCAAGCCACTGAGTAGACACCATGACTACTCTCTACTGAAATTTGATCTCATCCGTTACTAGCTACAACAAACAGCGAAAAGGTCCACGGTTGGAAACTTTGGTGCGGCTGCTTTTAACGGCCGAGAGCCCACCTAGGTTCATGTCTTTTCGACTTTCGGTCCGTGGGCCAAAACTACCGTGCGTTTCAAGACGCACTTTAGAAAGCGGACCACTTATTTGTACCACGCAAACTGTGCATTTTCTCTTCTCGGCCACCCCTTCCACGTGGAACACGTCGTCTACTAGATAGCCGGTTCTACTTATTCACAGAGCATTAGCTTACGGAAAACTTGGAATATATAAACGCGTTTCACATGGTTCGAACTAGGTGCAAGCTGAAAGTCCTCGAACGCACCAACCTCCTACAAGAAACGATTCCTCTCAGAGTCCACAGGAACAAAACTCATTAGTTAGGCATATACGACCACTAAGAAGGACTTAACACTCAGCACCTTCCTTCTGACTGCCTGACGACCCTCAGACCCCTGTGCCTGTTGTGGAAAGCGGAGGCACCGTCTGTATGGTCGTTCCAACGACCGACGCCTCAGGCACAGGCGCAAGCATTGAGGGCACTCACACCGCGCAAAAACCGTCTTCAGAGTTACCCACCCTGAAACCCACCAAACTGCCCAGCAGAAGACTCTTCCTCCCAAGAGTTCAGAACGGAAGCAGCCTGCTAGGACCGCCTCCCACAGCTCAAAAAGCATCAACTTGACCCACCCCTATAAATATCTCTTTCATTAGCCCTATAACACAGCGCCATTTGCCATCTTCCAAACCCCGCTCCCAGCAAACGAAGAAGTCATTTTCCGTGGGTGAAAACTTCCAAACACCCTATCAAGCAGCGGAATTTGACGGGGGCGCAGAGTTCGCAGGTGGCGGCACCCAGAATGCTGATCAAACGCCCGGTAGGGTCGNTAGGGTCACTGACGTACGCACAGGCGGTGATGTCGCGTCCACAGCCTCGAAGGAGCGCCGTCAGAACAACTCAGAAGAACAGACCGAGTCAAGCCCCACCACCCTCCTCAATTCTTGGCCTTCTTTCCCAGGTTCTTCCCCACACCATCCTTTTTATTTTCTCGCGAAATCCAACGAGGAAGTGGCTTTCAAATGCATGTATACGAACTGTCTAAGTCTGTTTAAT
>QNGE01009716.1:0-12110 GCA_008508345.1 Paragonimus westermani
ACTCGGTGTGAACTTGAATCGTTAGCGAACGATTCAATATTCGGCACATTTATACAGCATTCGTGAGAAGTGTACCACGAATGGTTGTTTGCCCTCCGATATTGCTTTCGCTTTTTGTTGGCTTTCCTTCCTAACTGGAGGGGAAATGCACATTTATAGTGGACGACTTCTTGCCTTACACATTACACATATTTCTTTTAAGGAAACATCTTTCGATTGAATGGCCTCCTTTTTTATCTCCGTATACCGAAGATTCTTCTTTCTCACCCTCCCATTAGGTTGCTAACAAAGACTGACCATGTGGGATCATGTACACCGGAGACTGGTTGTGAATAACGCAACAAGTAGAAATGTTTTCGAAAAGTAAAGTCGACTTAGAGGCGAGGGAATAAACAGACGAAATGGTAACACAGCGGGACGACAAGCGAGATTGCAGCGTGCGTTGTACGTTCGGATGCGAGGGGCACCTGTCGGTATTTCGACTGATTCGGATAAACGCTTATGCACACGAGGAGGTGGGCGGCAAAGACAGCCCGAATGGCAACTGTAGTTCTAACATAGTCAGCAATAAACGAACAGCACTGCTAAAGAGCCCACTCCTAGGAGACATCTACAAGGTTGACTTCGATAATGTGACTGTTATGATTAGCCGGAGCAGTAGGGTCGTAGCCATAGTTGCGTCCATAGTAGGCGGTCCTGGAGAATTCCGAGTTTACCGGCGTCCTCTCGCGACGGCGGCCTCTGCAACCGGTGTACATGATGAACGGTTAACTCGCATTATCTGAAATATGCAACGCTCACTAACGGGAAACGACGCCTACGCCCGGCTCCTGTTACTATCATGTCCAAAAATGAGGCTTTTCAGATGAGTGACGTGTTGGTAAACGTATAAAATTAACTAGGCAAAGAAATGCAACGAAGATGTCTAGATACGACGGGTGTCTGCATAATCTACGGATTGCACTGGCCCCCGCTGCTCTCGAACACATCCTTTATGGAGAATTGGTTTTGTCACGACCAGCAAGTCACTGTTGAAGCCGATTCGACATAAGCGCCAGGCAGGTGACCGGCTGTAGAAGATGTTGCTGGGCTCGAATGAGTTTCTACATCAGGTACCCCCACAAACGCTGACTTTGGTCTATCAATAAAGATAAGCTCACGTTCACCATGGGACTTTGACGCGAAAGTTTTGTCACAGTGCGCGAGTACGCTGAACGGACGTGTATACGGCCAGTGAAGCGATCATTGAAGAGTAACCGCATGAACAAAAACGTGTAAACAGGCCGATGGGCAAAAATCCACGTACGCTGGTGTCGTTTTCTCCACTGGTGGGATGCATCGGAGTCGTTCCGTCTGTTAGGCTAACCGCCCACCGTATTCCGTGTAGTTGATGGGTCCCGCGGCGTGTGGGCAACTAGCTCTCCGGGCAGACGTAAGCAGCATCCATAGACTAATTCATTGGGGGTTGATATGTGGGTCAGCCGTCTACAGGATCGGTGACCGAACCTCGTGCCAAAAAGGGTTGTTGCTGGCGAATATAGGACCTTTCAACTATCGATAAAAAACTTCAGCTAACCCGTTACCCATCAGGTGGTAAATTATTGTGCGAGTTCAACCACATCCTAGCGCGTTGGAGAGTGACGCGATGGCTAAGTGAGAATGGGATCCGTGGTCGGTGGCCATTACAGCAGGGCAGCAAAACGTGACAACCCAGCGTTCCAAGACTGCCCGTACAAGGTTTTCCTACGAGCAACTCGGAATCGGTATGGATTCCGGCTATAGTGTAAACCTGTCTATATATATCAAGGGTCCCGTACACATGTTGGGAGGTGATAATGCACCGACCAGTCCAGCATACACACGGCAGATACGCTCCTCGGGGGCCGCAGAACTTCTTAATGGGGCACGTGTGTGACGATGATTTTTAGGGGTTTGACTGTGCACGCACGATTTGGTCCATGTGCCTATGTCGCGAGTGACGTTGTGCCAGGTATAGCGCCCAGTGGCCATTTCGACTGTTGAGTGTAGGCCTCGGTGAATCATGTTATGAAACTTGTTACAAATTCGGCGACGTGAAGCCAACAAAGGGGCTGGGTGAGAGATACCTTGCGAAATGTCCCAAACAACCATCCCCTTGGATGGATTTGTGATGGCCCCCTCCACCCCAAGATAACTCAACCGGCGAAAATGTTCTGCTTCTAGATCGTTGCATCTTGCAGGTGCAATAGTCGCCAAATCGAATAAACTGTCTACCGCGCTCATTATAGTAGTGACAAGCGACAATCGCATTGTCGGAAATATGACGGATATTGGTCGTGAATTGAGCGACGTGGCCCAGGTGTTGAGTCTATCTGGCGGAATACCTGTAGGTTGTCGGGCGTAGGGCTTGTGTCACCGGCCTATGAACTGTGAAGATGACGAAACCACTGACTTCAAAAACATGTTGAAAATGGTGGATACCGAGAAACACCCCCAGGAGTACCTTCCCGAAAACACTATACGGCGACTCGTTTGGGTGCAAACGCTCGCAGAAAATAAATAGTGGACCTAGTAATTGTGAATGCAATGGTAACAAAAACCAAAACAGCATGGGCCAGAGGCCCAGTAAGTCATGCACACAACTTAATCAAACGGAAGCCAAAATGACATCCAATCACACGACAGCAAAATGCGTTATATAATCACCTAGATGTTGTTGCAAGAAACCCCTACAGCCACGTTTAGTGAACACGAAGTGAGTGCTAAACGAGAGGCTGGATGATGTCAGAGTGATACTATACTAACAGTTTCTGAATTATCAAACATCTTTTGTCCGGCAGCCGTGAATAAACAACATTGACCATCAGCACGTCGGTCAGCAGTTTATTAGATGACCACAATCAGGGATAAAACGGCTACGAAAATTTACTCAACCAGGGGAATAACGCAGAGGCGAGAAATTTGTGCGATCTGGGAACTCCGAAGTGGACAGAAAGTTACCGGGGGAGAGTTAAAGTAGCTGCCTGCGTTGAGTGTTTGGTGAGTACACGATATTTCCCCGGGGCAAAATTCCCTTCGACTGACCCTGTTGCACTCTTCCTTGTGACGCCGTCTAACTACACGTTCGTTATTGTTATTTTCACAACCCGTGCCCGAACGTACTAATTCTTCCAGCCCGCCTCCCTCAGTCATTGAGTCTCACTCACCTGCTTGCTCGCCCATTGTTATCTACCAACCTCATCCTCCCTACCCCTGCGAATGAGGTCTTTCTACGGTCCGTCATGAAACCGTCAATAGCCAGTCAGTCTGCCTGAATACCGGATATGCGGACACACATCAGATCGATCTGATCGCATTTGGTCGGCCTGTCACTGCCTGTCAGTCGCTTGAGCTTGTAGTTGTCGTGCCTCTTAGACCCTTGACGGCCCATTGCGGCCAAACATTGTATCTTATCTCACGAACGCAAACGAATTAAGCATCACGTTTCCAGCGACTTTATTCGGTCCCAATATTTGGCGTCGTTGGTTATACGTGCAACGCTCAATGTTCGTCGAAAGGACGTACAATGAGTTATGTGTTTATAGAAAGTTAATGACCACGTTCCCTTTCCTTGTCCACCCCCTTCTCGTAGAGTCCTCTTCTTGTTGTACTGGAATTCTTCTTGGTAATCATTACGAGTCTTTCTTGTAAAAATTGACATGATCACTCAAGTTACGCGCGCGAAAAATCATTGTTCCCGCGAATGCTATTCTTGATGTATCACAAAATCTTGATGTATTTTCCCTGTGGAAACTTGTTCTCGCGTAGTTTCTTTTCCTTGCACTTCATTGCCAGACCTTTGTTTGTGTGTACCCTGGTTTCATTTGCGTTGATTGCCTCGCCATTACGCAACTGTTGCATTTGATCATACTTACGTGAGCCATTAATCTCGGAACTTGTGTATTTGGTAAATTGTTACGCGAGACAACATCCCACAACGTTCGGAAAATCAAAATTTTTTACTGGTTGGGCAATTCTTGAAATTCTGTTGATTTGGAGAAATAACGTAGTCCAGTCCAGAAGATCGTCCATTTCTCCGAAAAAATTGGTACTCGCCTATCTTCCCTCATCTTCCCAAAAGTTTCTACGTATTTTTCCGTGGCCATCCATATCAACTAATGGCGAAATTCTTCGACTATTCATTTTCTCCATCCTGAAATTTTTTTCTGGCATGTCCTTGAACGTAAGGCCTACGTTAGCCTTGTGAAGCAAGAATTGATGTAACAACTTAACATTTTTAATCTAATATTGAAAATCTTGAGAACTATTGCTTCAGAAGCAAGTGAACCATCTGCCTCTTCATAAACTATAGTTCTGCTTCATTATTTTGTCCGTTTTATTACCCTATTTCCATCATTGGTGACTTGTACAGTTAACAATTATGTGTACGTTATGTAGTCACGTCAAAATGTGTGTACTGATCACGCTTATCTGAGCGTGTTTCTCACAAATGGGTTGAGAAATATACCATTATTATTATTATTATTAATATCGAGGTTTGTTGTTACTTTCCTCTACATAGTTAATCATGATTTTCCTGAACATCAGTACCTTACATACAAGAAACTCTTCGGCTCAACCGTTCTCCCTTTTTCTCACGAATCCGTTGCTCGTTGGACTCGAAACTTATAGAGATTCGTTGATTGCAGTTGCAACCACCCTGAATGCAGCCTATCGATGGTCGTTGCGAGTAGACTACGCGTTGCTCGAACAACCACCATATGTCCCTTATCGACAGTGATCTTTTGTCTCTCTCATGGGTATACTGTAATCTTGTGACGTCGCAGGGGGCGCTTCAACCTAGCAATTAACTGGGTTCTCGGTCACCTTGTTACGCGACGTACGTGCGAACAATGAACAGGCTTTTCCGCATTGTTCTTCTTCTGTTCCGCTGGCGACCAATATATTATTTGCCTACAGCTAATCAGCATCCAGTCCCTTGCGCACATCGTGAATTGGACTTCGGAAAATCTGGACAGCTTTGCTACGACCGAACGGCGTACGGAGAATTTAGGATTTCCCGTGCGATCTTATGACTGCTTTCCTCAAGGTGTCTTCGAGGACCACGTGGATCTGGTTGCGAACGCACACTTGTTCCAGATCAGTTAACACATGCTTTGCCAACGAGTTAGTCGTCAATTATAGGATGTGGGGAACTGGATACCTACTGGGAGTGGTTGCGTTGTTCACTACCCCATAGTCGCCACATAGAGGCCAGTCACCATCAGTCTGTTTAGGCATCATGTGCAACGGCGAATTCCTTGGACCAGTGGACAGACAGATAATGCCGATTTGAAACATATGCGGTTATGAATTTACCCAGTGCTAAGCGATATGGACAGCTCTGAACTGGCCGCCCTTGTGTGACAATGTGCAGTGCGCCACAGGTTGTTACGGCCGGTAGTTCGTTAGCTTGCCAAATCAGTTATGGGGATTCGAAGGAGTGCTCTTTATAAGGCCTGCAAACAACGAGGTTGGATAACGTTGGGTTGATCACAGCCGCGTGTGACGGCTTTCTTCGAACGTCGAGGTATCAGTTAGACATGATCGACGTGTGTCGAACGGCAAATGGAAATGCCAGATGGACATGGTACAGATAATGGGGAAAAGAATATCGGCCGCCAGGAAAATCCAATGAAAACCAAATTTATGACCAAAGGTTAGGCTCAACACTCAACGACCGATGTTTCTAGCGGACGTACTGTTTGCAGCTCGAGGTGTAGTACCGCATTCTAATCGCGAATCCGTTGCCGAATGCAGGATGACACAATCTTCCGCTCTTGTATTGATGAAGGTGTTCATTCTGGAGGTCCACTCTTCCAGAAAGAAAAGGCTACTAGATTTTCATTGGCCTTTGATTGTCGTCGCTACAACGCGCCGACCGGATAGTTCACACGTGTATTACCACGACGACTACGTGGTGATCTGCATCGTCTAACGTTTGCACCGTACGATTCATGGTAAAACCAAATTCCACTAGTTTTTAGTCGGAGCGGTAATTGAGCACCCGTCAGAGCAATTCTGGAGGGTGGCCTAGCACGCACCATGCTGGCACGAAGACCCGTCAGCTTACGTCGCAAGAGCCAACTGGGCGTTTGGTTCCAGAGGGTTGTGCTCACAACGTTCGAGCGCTTTACAAAGGATCTCTATTCCGGCTTGATTTGTGGCCAACGCACTATCCGCGAGACTGTTGACGTTAAGTACCTGCCGACCAGTGGTACCGACACCGTGCCTTTACAAAGTTTGCGTATTACATTGGCCGAAGCCGACAGGCCACCCAACAGACGTGAGGGTGACGCGGATAACAGACTTAGGTATACTCAGACCACAACTGTTGCAAGAGAGTCTGGCAATTGTGGTTTACATACTACATGCCGCATGTTTCGAAGGGGAACTGATGGCTTCTTATCACCCAACTCTAAGCGTTGGAACAGTTGTTCGGGATGCATAGTATAGGACGACTGTTTTCCTTCAGGATTTATTTCCCTAGCTGACTCACAACGACCAGCTGCTGAGCCTAGTAAGATATAGGTAACAAAGTTCAGCATATCGTGGGTAAGATGTGGTGTAAGCTGAGAGGACTCATCCGAACCACTTGTTATGCGCCGGTTGTTAAACACTATTTCCAGCGTGGCGAACTGCAACTCTGGTTCAAGGTCCCAAACAACAGGAACGGCTAACCTGGTTAATGATACAGAAGACAGAATTTATGACTCAACCTAATTAGCGTACAAAGCGATTCAGAATGTGTGAACGGGATACGCAATCTTTCACAAAAAACACTTGTACGCTATACATATTCGAAGTGTAACATGAAGAGGGAAAGGAAAAACACGATTCACTGAGCCCCAATATGCACTGTAATATATGACTTGAACAGACACCAATCTGTAGGGTCAAATGAACCAAAGACAACTGGTCGTGAGTAACACAACTAGTGAAAAAGAGTACATTGTTGACAGGGGAATTCGACTTAGAGGCGAGGGAATAAACAGACGAAGTGGTAACAAATCGGGACGACAAGCGAGATTGCAGCGTGCGTTGTACGTTCGGATGCGAGGGGTACCCGTCAGTATTTCGACCGATTCGGATAAACGCCTATGCACACGAGGAGGTGGGCGACAAAGACAGCCCGAATGGCAACTGTAGTTCTAACATAGTAAGCAACAAACAAACAGGGTCACTACAACTAACCGGACCAAAGGGATCCCTCTCATAGCCCTTCTGGTCTTAGTCCTTCGAGTTCACACTGCTTACGTGGTGTATTCGTGAAGACGCAAGTGGAGCAGGGAAGTTCACTTGTGGTCACTGTTGTGCGCAGACAGCCTCCAGCCCTTGCCAACATGACTGATTAATCCGAATCGGGCGTCATCAACCGTACGTGACATTGGATGTAAACAGTGTGGCTCACTTATCTCCTGCCAATCGCGTCGAGTTCACAGGCGCCCTAAACAGTTTGAACAGCTGTTCGGCTGGCTTCATGCGAGTTACACGAACGACGGGGTCCAAATGTTCAGCCGCCTTTCCGTCAAAGAGATCGAGTTGTTAAGGTGCAACAAGACTGCTGAACAGTGTTTGTTTCCACGAGTGATTCGGGACCACTGGTGTCAAAAGTGAAAAAAATCTTCAGAGTTTCGGACTCGCGTTCTCTGGGTGGTGGTCATCAACACTTACCATCGTCACAATGGAGGCCTAAAGGCTATGTGATAGTCACTGCGTCTGTGGGATCCAGCCTACTGGCTCTAGGTTACATCAGCCAGCCTCTTTACCCTGCGACAAATTTCGAAGTATTGACACATGTTGAGGTAGCCGAAGGTGGTATTGTCTATGGCCTGAAGGTTGCCCCAAGTTTGGGCGCAAGTAATGTCACCTGTAAATGCCTTTTCGAAAACGAGGTTCATGGGAATATGTGAATCTGTTAGGATTGTTGCCTACCCAACAAAACACAGTGTTAATCGCCAGCAGTGCCCTAGTTCTTCTTCCGTGATCACTTCTGGCATGAGCAGCCTTCAGAAGGTTGTGTCAGGGAAACACGTTTGGCTCTGTGCCAATCTTCTTACTGGCTTTAGGTTGGTCGATATACAGGTTTCTTACATCAGACGCTTGGGAAGAGCATGTGGATCATGTTCAACAGGATGAATTACTGAGCTGGTTCCTATCTAACGAAAAATCCTTTCAAGAACGTAGACGGCTTCGCATTTGGATAGTATTGTCCCGTCANCTATCTAACGAAAAATCCTTTCAAGAACGTAGACGGCTTCGCATTTGGATAGTATTGTCCCGTCAGCTTGTAACGTAACTGATGCGATACCAGCTGGGATAGCCGGGGCCCGTGATACATTCGCAAGCCTGTGTTTCAAGATCTGTGTATTGCAAGTCGGATCATGCATTAGTTTTAATAGGTAGGTTGTGGTTTGGCTCCGATGGCGCTCCCCCGACTTTCGCGGGGTTTCTGTCTTTGAAAATATGCAAGACAGGAAGCTTTTCGTTGGTGGCCTCAACCCGGTAACCGATGATTATCGGCTGCGCGAGTTCTATTCAAAGTTTGGGACTGTAACTGACGCAGTCGTCATGAAGGATATTGCCGGAAGATCTCGGGGTTTTGGATTTGTGACTTATTCTGACCCTCAAATGGCTGATGTGGCTTGTAATCACAGGCCGCATGAAATTGATGGAAAGGTTGTTGACGCTAAAAAAGCAGTTCCCAAAGGCGGTGCATATCCAGAGCCTGACACGCCTGTCTGCAAGATATTTGTTGGTGGTATAAGGCGGAATATACGGGATGACGATCTGTTCGAGTACTTTTCAAAATTTGGTTCCATTGTTGAGGCTGTTATAATGATGGACAAAGAAACCAACCAATCAAGGGGTTTTGGTTTCGTCACATTTAGTGACACAGATTCCGTTGATAGGGTAGTTTCCGACAATCCACACAATCTGGGCGGTTATCCCATTGATGTGAAGAAAGCTGTTGCCAAGGATGACATGAAAGGAAATCGGCGAAAAACTGCAGGGGTCAAAACGTATGATGAGACAGGTGAGCGTGTTACTTTTTCCATCCTCGGGGATACAGCTAGCTAGTTAGGCTTCGGGTTGTCAGTGATTACTCGCAGTACTGCGTTTGACTTCTTTGTAGGTTGACTTCGGGGCGCCTGACGCGATCAACGGGCCGTGGATCGGTGGCCTTGTCCCACGATTGTGCGATTTAGTTAGGGATCTAGTTTTCTTTAGGGCGTTCCTTTTGCGGGTGCTTCTTAAATGTGCACTTTATAGGAACCAGATCAACCGCGTCAAGCTATTCACAGTGGTCGCAATCCGCCTCGTGGTCGTCCTACGCCGGTGCACCTGCTGCAGGTAAGATCGCTCAGGTTTAATCCATTTTCTTTCAGATACAGGAAATTACGCATCAGAAAACTTTTGGAATCAACCTCCACCGGTCGACATGGGATTTTACCCGCATCAAAGTTACACTGGGGGTCCAATGCGAGACAACTCTTATCGGTCGTATCATTTGGCTCCTCCCTATGGTAACAGAGTTTTCACACTGACTCACTCTTCCGCTTTTAGGTCGTTAGTGGATATTTGTGGATGTTACTTAAATCTATGAAATTGAGAACTCTTGACTTTTGTTTGCAACCGGTACGTGGGCAAAATTGACGGTTGATCACTGAGGGCTTCTTTAATTCGGGTTAGTGTTATCTGATTGTTATGTAAGCGGTATATATATATACATATATATATATATGTATGTACATGTCGCGATATACATATGTATGTGTATGTATTTATCGGTCGGTGGGTTGGTAAACGTTGAGTGCGTGGTAAGGCTGAGTGTGGTCCTGGGCGCTTAGGCTACAACTATATCCTACGCCAACTTATTCCACATAGTCCGTGTAAATTGCAGTGGGTGAAAGTGTTTTTGTCCCAAACAAAAAGGCTCGCCCTGCCTCTGTCGGTTGCTCGGTCAAGTGTGGTGTTCACAGCCTCTGTGCAAACCCTTAGTCAGCCTGTGTTTGAGACCTCGGTGGACGTCAGGTGAAATCGAGCGACGATTGTCCGTGAAGTTTATCTGTGTGATAGAAATCCAAATCGTGTTTACGTTGACTGCGCAATCGGTGTGAGTGAGACCACATGAAGAGACATTCGGTTATTGATAAGAAGAGTGCGTAATGCTTGTGCGGGCGTGTGTTGTTCTGCTCTATGGCCCTGAGTCGTGACCTGTCTGTAGCGAATACATCAACACACTTGCTGTGTTTTCTCATCGTTACTTTCACCGCTTAGCCCACACCAAGTAAGCCGATCGCGTGAGCAACACGGCTGTTCACCTACAGGTATTCTGGGACACGCAATTAGTCGGTCGACTGATCACGCTGCACATTCTGTGCTGGTTGGGTCACGTATTCGGCATGCCAGCCGGGTGTTTGCCGCACCTGACATTGTGTGATGAGACTGCCAAAAGTTGGGCGAAATTGTGATGAACAATCAACAGCATGGTCACGAAATATGAAGACCGTGACTATTCTGTTGAGCGCAGTGATTGGGTGTTGGTTAGGATCCTCAAAAACACCCAAATTGCTGTCTAAAAACTCTGTTCGTAATAGCAGTGTGCCCCAGTTAGCAGTATACTTGCATCTATACCACATTCAGTTTTTCAGCTTAACCCTGATTTACCCATTTTTATCTTTTTAGTAAAGTTTTCTCACAGGCTATTTAACGTCATTTTTGTTGTTGCCGGTGGCTTGGTTCTGGGCGTACTATTTGTGTTTGGAAATGAGTTGTTCCTCCCATTTTCGTATACGCTCCTTCGATTGTCCTGCGTTGGGTCATTAGAATGTGTAAGCATCTTATAAACGGTTCAATTCGCGATTATTTTTGTTCCTCATGTTTTCCCGATTAACTGGTTACAAATTAGGTCATCTAAGCCGAACCAGTATTTTGACGATGATATGCTGCGAGTCACTTATCTTTGCCTTAACAAGCAACGTAGCAGGTATGTGATGTCCTGGACACAGTGTGACTTGCGTGATAAATTGTGTCATTAACAACAGGCACGAATGAGCACGGAGGTCTACAAACTGCATGGAACTTATCTTGACCTGTGCTGAGTGTGTTCAGAATGCGTATCCAGGAAAAATGTGTTAATCTTCCATAAAGATCGGAATCCGCAATAGGCGTATCACACAGCTCGACTTTCAGCACCCGTTCTCGAGGTTTTGCTGTGCGAAAACAGTGACTAAACGGAATGAATTCTCTAGGAAGACCGAGGGCACTCCGACGACCTGTACCTCCTACACTGGGAGGTAGCCTGCTTGTGTACTCAAAGCCGCCTACATCGACGGTGATAGGCTCTAAGAACCCCACCTCGATTTCCTTAAAACTCCAAAAGGGTAGTGAGACTATTCAAGTCTCACAAGTCAAATACTAGTGAGGCTACAAGACCAGGGTTGATGAATAGAGGAATAGTGAAGGACACCCGTAACTTCTCGTGTCCACGAAAGTCCCAGTAGCCCCACAAACGAAGATGCTGTTCTCGTGTTGGTAGTGCAATACAAGGCCCATCTACGTACAGATGCGATCAGTCTACAAAAATAAAATAGCGCAATTAGACAAATGCACAGTTCCTGTTAATCCCGGGAGCCTGGTAGTTCTTCGAGCGGCGCTTAGTCTACTCGAAACGTCTGCCAACAGACTGGATCACCAATAGTTACGTATGTAATGCAGCAGCTGTCTCTAAATTCTTGGCCCATTGAGCAGACTATTCGGATTCGAAGGAAGGGACGGTCTTAAAGGGGACTTTTGTATTAATAAGGTGCTAAGGTGCGAGAAACTTATTATAAACCAAATAGACGATGGCAACAAACCTTGATATTAGATCCACCAAATACATAAGTACTCAGATTAACTCTTCACGTGAATACGATCAGATACGACGGTCCGTAAAGGCAGAGTAACCAAGTGCACAGATGAAGTCCGGGGACACGTGACCAAAGGCCCGGCATTGAGAAGTAGAGAAGAAAAGCTACACAAGAACAAGCTTCTACAAGTAGAGGAAGTTGATTTCGTCAAGGTCTGTTGCGTTATTTTGAGATTGG
>QNGE01009717.1:0-12109 GCA_008508345.1 Paragonimus westermani
ACTTGGCTGACGTCAACCTTCTCTCACCACTATAAGATTTAGAACCCGTAAGATGATAAGAATATTCTCTCCTCGCACAGACAGCTATTCTTTTTGAACGCTTTCTTTTGGGGAACATCCATTTTCCCCAGGAATGGTTCAATTTTCGAGACACCTTTGAAAGTTAACTTGTTAATTCGAAATTCATTTTTTCGCGCCAAAACGAGCTATAATTCAATTCGGGCGCATGTTTCCTCTCCAACTCTCTTCGGTCTATTCCTTTTTTAACGCGCTAACTCAACTGTTGTTTTCCGAGGCTGTTCAAAAACTATTTCCACACAGACGATGGTCTGTTAAGTCACCTTTGGTTTGTGAGCAAATAGATTCTCGACCAAAGGTCACGGTCTTCTGTGTTCTGGGATTTTCTGGTATAGTGAAGCTTTGTGCTACTTGTCCGTGATTCGTATATCTGTGTGCTGGCCATTCCTCGTTATCTTCGACTACTGGATCAACATTTTCCGTGGTCTATGTAAATCCCTTCCTCCAGCATGCTGATCAGGTGTTCCATACCATCCAAGAGAAAAGATGTTTGTGGTGATAATCAGGTGACTTCGGTTGTAATCGTGCTCGCCCGTTTATCTGTTCTCTACGCATGCTTGTGTGTGCCTGCTTTAAGAGGCCTCATATGAACTGATATGAACCGCAAGAGCGGTTGTTGTTCCGCACTTTGAAAATGATCCGCGCTAAACCTATAGCATTGTTTCGATAAAGAATATCAAGGGGTATAGATGATCATCATCTTCATGCACCACTTAGAAACCAATGCACCAAACTATTCATGGAAGATCTACTAGATTTCTAACGAAGCTTAATCGCGAGCTTCGTCAGCGATCCCGAAAGCTTGTACAAATTTGTCTCAAATCTCGTAAAGCCAAATCCGGTTTGTTCCAGTTAGCCTGCCCCTAAAAGCTTATCGGCTCGGATGATGAAACTCTTGAAGTCCCAGCCGACTTATACAGCACTGTGTTCACCGACGGCGTGCCGAGGTGCTCTATGGCTAGAAGGGTCAACGCTTGTGGATGAATCTCTACGGTAGATACCACGGCCGATGCTGTGCTAAGAAAACTTCGGGGAATTAAGCTCAAATTTCCTGGCCGGACTGTATATACCCTCTAGTCCTTGCTCGAAAGACTGCACAATTAGCTGTCCGGTCAGGTCTCCTGGCTGCACGGTCAGTTGCTGTCGAAGCGGTGCTTGAAAACTGGAAATTGGCAAATATTACTCCCATCTTCAAAGATGTGCAGCAGAATCGGCCCTGCAACCCTCGCCCGATCGCCCTCTTGTTCTGTGTCCAAGGTCCTTGGGGCGTTGGTCCACGATTCACTATCTAGATATCTTTTGACACATTCCTTCTTCGGCAACAAGCAACACGGCTTCCTCCGTGGCCGCTCATGTAATGAGGATTTTTGCTAACTGCAGACAATTGAACACCGCTACGTCGCCTCTGCCAAGGCTTCCGAGTGAGTGAGTCATTCCGTTTTACTCGACAAGCTCTACCGCCGCGGTGTCAACGGTAACCTTTTCCACCGGCTCGAATCTTGTTTGTTAAGCTGTTCTTATCGAGTGCTGGGTGAGTTTCTGCGTATCCTCCTTCACACCCAGCCTCAACAGAGTCCCTCAGACCTCCATCCTGGGGCCACTATTTCTTATGTCTCCACCAATGGTCTACCATCCGAAGTATCGTCTCCACTGATGCTATTTTCCGATACTGAAATCTGGCGTATCGATGTAATAGCTCTGATAATAGCTCCACACAGGCTGATATTTTGCTCCTTACAACTGGTCTGAACTAAACTCCATCAAGTTCAACACCGGCGAGTGCGGTGTTATGTACGTCGGGCATAAGCACAATTCCCTTAACTCCCTCAGCGGAATGTCGCTCCAAGCCACGAAATGAGAAAACGATTTTGGCACCGGTGTAGCGGACGGCCTCTCCATTTGTCCAAATACTGAGGCCTGTACCGGGGAATTTAATAGCGTACTAGCGCTTCTGTAAAGTATGTTCGGCAAATTCAAGCGATTATATTTCAACAACTTGCGCGACAGCGTTATTCGCCCTCATCTTGAGCAAGGGACCCATGTTTGGTCTCCTCATTCGCAGATGGACAAACTAATTTTGGAAACTGTCCAGAGATGCGCAAAGAAAGTAATTCATGGGTTGAGTGAAAAAATCTACCTCGGGTGGCTTCAAGAACTGAATCTTTTCTCCCTGGAGTACCACAGACAGGAAGGTGTTCTAATATTGGTGTTCATGATTTTGAGGACCCCTGACCATCCGTGCCAATCCCCGTTCATTTCTGCGGGTGATGGCTCACTCAAAGGCCATTCCTTGAGACTAGAAAATTCAGTGCGCTAGGCTCGGGTCTAGGCACAGTTTTTTTCGGTTTGGGTCTGCAAAGCTTAGAAGCCTCTGTCAGAACATACCGTGAGTGCCATGTTAACAGTTAAATTCAAAATTCGTCTGGATCGCCTAGTTAACACCTAGTCTGTGACTCAGCATACTCTAGTGTATACAGCCACGCGTACGTTTGCCTATCGAATAGCTGACACCTAATCACGCATAGTTACCTGGCCAAACACCTACGTGTATAAGAGCAGTGGGCCTGCATTTATTCACTCTCCAGTTTAGCTCTTCGATAAAATCAAGAAAAGTTGCGACGTGCAATTATCCCTCCGACACAGATATTCATCGTCTGAAAGAATGAACCATCAGAAGCTATCACTTTATACTTCCGTCCACCACCAATTGGACCCGATGAATTTATAGCCTGGCTCTAATGCAACATCCGCCTAACCCTGTCGGTAGACCAAATGTATCAAAGTACTTTTTCAAGTAATCGTGGTTTTTAATATAACGGAAGTTATTAACGTTTTGTACTGTGTAACATATTGGATAGTCATTAGGTTCCGTTGCAAGAAACATTTTTTACTATTGCAAAGACGTGTTTGTACCGCGCAACCGAAACCAGCGAGCGCGCACAGACTGAATTTAAGTTGTGCAACTGGGTGTGCTGCTGTGTTGTCGGTGCCGTTTCAGCTTCGTTTGTGTAAATCGTGTGCATGGCTTACTGGGCCTTTGGCACACGCTTGTTCATGTTGGTTCCCTTTACTGGACTTTTGTTGAACCCCNCCCCTACATCGGAAGAAAGCTGTTCCCTGGTGCCTCCGTATTGCCCCGAATTCGGTCCGCGAACAGTCTGAGCTGAAGCGGCTGGTTTGCATGTTACATTTTCAACAAATGTCCTCAAGTTTAATCTCATAACAGTTAATGAGACGTTCAACCTGAAATAACGTTAAATCGCAAAATCAATGTACGGGTTTAACGTGATTCAACGTCGCAGCAGTATAAATCTCCTTTAATGAAATTTGAATCTAATTAGGCAGAAGAAGTTGAGTTTTTTTCAGGCGACATTACCGTTGTTGGGTCATGAGGCCTAGGCTTTTTACAAATCCGCTAGCATGAAACATTGTGGCAATCAGTGTTCAGCGCCGTATCGCGTCCCAGTGGTATTATCTTATTCATATTTTCCATTAATCGCCACTCACTGTTACTGACTGTGTAAACTCACTAGAGCAAATTTGATGAGAAACTCATAAGGAATTCATTGGTAACGCCGACAGTGTGTGTCAAAAACTCCACCAAGACTGTGAAGTGTATCTGTAAGCCTGCTATGGATATCCTATAAAGCGGACTTTTATCTGGCTGGCCAGCGGATATTTAGTGGACGAGAGGAGACTCATGTATGAGGTATCTAACTGACGTAACTTGAACCAACATTTGTTGGTAGCACCGTTTCAGCGTGACTTACGCTTGAATTCTGACAGTCACTTACTGAGTGAACTACACCGAACAACACTTCGTGCCTAAACACTTAAACTGTTCCATGCATTTATCCTATATGGAAACTGATGCGAAAAGAACTTTAGGCTTGAACGCTTATAACTGCTCCATTCATCTGTCCCAATTTACGAGTGAAGCAAACAGTACGATATGCGCAAACACCCATGTACCCGCCGGGATATGCTGATTTCCCGCAGGTTTAGGCGGGCGGTGAGCAAGATCATAGAGACAAGTATCTCATGAAGTAATTATCAAAAGTGTAAACGGCTATCAACTAAACTCTGGAATCCGCATTATTCTCTTCGGAAAATTTGATGATATTTGTTTAAACGAATTCGTATATTCGGACATTTTTAATTCCTAATCTGTTGAGTTCGCTGAGGTAGGTGTCGTAAAATTCAGACGGTCATGCTCTTCCTGAATAGTACAGGGGGATTATCTCGTATTTCACACTCTCATGTGGCATTTACGAAGAGTGCTTTCAGAGGGTTATTTTACTTTCGCTCTATCTCAAGTATTCACGGAGATATGTCCTTCCAAACACACTCGTAAGACGTGTATCATTATTGTTCGTGTTGGAACTTTGTACAATTTGAGGAGGGTATATTCAAGGTGCCCAATATGAACCGGCGGCTGCCTGTAGTATCACTGGAATGCTTGGAAGGAATAGCATAAGACTGTTATGCTTCACGTTTGCTCTATCTCGACTGTCCCGAGGGATAAGACGCTTCCGAAACATTGTGATAGCTTTCTCGTCATCTGGTTTACCTTTCTCTTTCTTCGCCTACTACGATTTTTGGTGGACGACCTGAAAAAGATTGGGTTGACTGTGCGGCAGGTGTGACCGTTTTCGGAAACAGATTCGGTCGCAAAAAAATGCGTACGTGCCTAATATACGAAGATGCGTAATGAGAGAACATAGTTTATCTTATTTTCTCGGATTTGAAAAAATAGACGTGTGGGTTTGGGAAGCCTCGAACTTGAGGGTAATGAATAGCCAAGCTAGATCCCATGAAATCACCGACATTCAAAGAGCCATAAAAGCATTGCTTTTGATTTTTTTCCCGTTGGCCGCCGTCCGTTCGCATTTAGCCCTCCGTTTGCCGCGCCAGTTTGTTATTCCGGTGACTGCCGCATCATCGGGGCAACGGTAACACATGCTGAAAGGCATAGCTGGGTCAACAACGCCAGTTCGTGCAAACACGAACAAAATTAGGCACGAAGTTTGTGCTTGCAGCTCGTGTATAAAAGGGTATATACTACGTTAAGCTTCCTATAGCCTAGAATGATGCATTTATTTCATATGAATTGCTGGAGTCAGTTCCGATTTTTGAGGTCATTCCGCGCACGGAGGTAATAGTCATCTCGTTCATCATGTCTGACATTTGCAAAGCAATCCTGCATACCCTTGTAAAGCAGCTCACTCTACTCAGCAAACTCAAACGCACGCAGATAACACTTATATATCTCCATGTACGTGGGCGGGTGCCCCATAGACAGTAATGATGTGTTAAATGTACGGTTCTCACCAACTAACATCAGTAACTGATGTGATGAATGATTTCACCATTATCGTATGTACCTCGACATTATATATGCATCCACATAATAACAGACAAACGCTGTCACATGGAAGCGAACGAACTGACGTCAGTCGTTTCGAATTTTTGGGAGAACATACAATATTTTTGTTTCCAGTTATTGGCCACCGTAAACAAAATGATGAAGAAATCACGGTCCACAACTAGCAACCAACCATCGAAGCGGGACTTCAATAATTATTCGCGCTTTAAGGTAGCCACAAATTCAGTGAGCTTTTATGTATTATCCAGCTTCCCGTGTGAATTTGCAAAGCGTTCAGCAGCCAAGGAGATCGCCTATCCGGGGTCTGTTACGCTCGATTTCTCCTGGATCTTGTTGCTTACTGTCTTCTTTTCAACGAGCCAAACGAGCCATGAACGGTTTCGGAGCAAATGCCCAATAAAACAGTCGGTTGCAATCCCTCGGTGATCACATGAAACCTAACGACAGATACATCTGAGAAGATCCACCGTGAGTTCATTGCTAACCATGAGTTTGGTTAAATGATTTGTCGCACGGAGTAGGAACTACTTTTGCTTCGTAAAGCACCAGAAAAATATTCAGGATCGTACGAAAAGTAGATGGAATTGGTATTCAGAAATACAGGGGAAAAAGAACACAGAATATATTTCTAATGGTGAGTAGAACAAGAAGAATAATAGTGAGCAGATCATCACCACCCGTGAGCGGATCCTGTGGACATGTCTATCTAGAGCATGGTGAAGAAAATATACACAACATTACAAAATTTTGCCGCCAAAAACTCTAATTTTCCTTTGCAACTCGTCAGTAGACCGACCGGCGTTTGCTTCTGTTATTAATAAAATTCAACAGTTGGAAGATCGACCATCATGAACACTTTCGTTCTTGCAGAAGAACCAAGTCACATCGGGTCTACCACGCTAACTTATATTTCAACTCAAAGGCTTCTAAACTACCAGGTTGGGACACCCAAACAAGTGCGTATACGACAACACAAGGACCCTAAAAACATTTCTCCCCATATAAACTACTTTTTGGTCACGCATTTGAGGCTACATCTTTACAACCTGATGGAGCAGTAAATTGAATACTAACGCCAAGCTCTACTTATGACTTTCAGAAGTTATCAAAAATGGGCGGTCAGCCAAACGGGTGTAGGCGTTATCTTGAGAAAAATGAAGCCAACCTGCTGAACTGGGTGCAAGTTGACAATCAGATTTGTACAGAGATTCAAAGGTTCATGTGACTTAAGCAAACTTAAGGACAAGTGCACTGGCTGTCCCATCCACATGCACATTCGAAATTACACCGCCTTAGACTGACTTCTGGGCACTGTGTAAACGAACTGATAGACGCTTCTTACTTGGGGAATGAAATGAATGGATATGGTTGGAAACACCAGCGCTAAAATCGTCTAGTTCACATCACAGGTTAGACTCACGGGGTGATTCTTCGATACAATTTCGGACAATCATCTTATAGCATTACTAATGCAAGACTCAAAGTGAAAGAAAATAAACGAATAAACACAAATGCGCTCCGTAGTTCAGCGGCGGCGTAACAGCTGACGTTGGACAGAAACCAGCGATTAACTGCATTGCCAAGGTCACTTAACTACTTCTGGCCCTCGACAGATCACCTCAGAGACCTTTTACTTTGTGAATAAGCTACAGACAAACGCAATCATTTACTAAAGGTGTGTTAAATTTCGGCCTTAACAGCTGTAATTTTGTTAAATGTTAAGAAGCGACTTTGAATAAAAGTGGAGAATTCGCTTCGGCGGTGTTAGTTCAATCAAACAATGCAAGGTTTTCATTCAGCATCTATCGGACGAAATCATCAAATTGAACGTTATGTTAATCTTAACTGTGATTCCTGTGTAGTTTTGCTGACTGTGATTGTTTGCTTTTTTAATATTAGTAACGGCGAAAAACTCAACTAGTTCGTTATTACTGAAAGTGAGTTCGACAGTCTTGATGGGTGAATCAGAATATGGCCTAATGGATTAACTGGAACTGCACACTGGGCTAAAATTCCATCTCCACTAAGTCTATAACGAGATAATCAGTAACACACGTAACAGACCCCATGTACCAGTGGGAAGGACTCATGAATATGTACTCACCCAATCATCCGATATATAATCGCCAGCGCCTGTATTCCAATGTTGAGCAGGTCCATACGCTTGAAGATTCATTTCGTCACTTAGAAGTTGGTCCAATTCTTCTTCGTCTTGAAATGATTCACATCGAGTAACTTTCCGACGAGGACGGAGACTTTTACGACGTTCATTGTCGATGTCAACTGCTTGTTGCTCTTTAGCAAGAGAAACACATTCCTCCGAGTCTTTGTTAAACAACTTTGAGTTTTCTGAAGGATTCACTTGATCATCTTCTAAGAAGGCAGGTAACTTTCGGGGTCTTTGACTTTTACGGGTACGCGGGATCGATCCTGCTCCGGTAACTGACTGCTCAGGAGTTGACGATTTATACTGAGCATCCTCCTCCAAAGAAGCAGTTCCGGGTTCTTTGGTAAGTTGTGACTCACCAATAGTCTCAGTCATCTAAAGATTAAATCTGCGGCGGTGGCTGAAGAGCAGCAAGAAACGGGATAATCTGCAAAGAGCCGCAAGACCGGCGTATTTTAACATGCATGCGACTCCTATTACAAGTCGCCAGAGCTTTTATTGTGACAGTTCTGAATTATATTAAACGTACCCCCCTTGTTCGAAGCTACTTTATTGTAACGAGGGGCCTTAAAAATCGTTCCACATTTTACACAGATGTACAGGAGAAAAAGAACACCGAATGTATTTCTAACGGTAATCAAAACAGGATAAAAAAATAGTGAGTAGATCATTTGGAATCTAACGCTTCCGTCCCTTACACCTGTAGCAGGTCCCGCAATGGCATTCACTACGTGAACAAATAAACCAGGTTCACCTCACTGACCATCTTTAATGCAATTACGCACACCTCAGGCTCACATGGGGAAGGTTTGGCGCACTGGGTCCAAATAGGACAGTGTAAACGTTCTCAACATCCGTGTTCAACGTGCGGAATAACAGTGCACACTTAACGGACAGAAGCCGGTTAGAACAGATGTTCTGTTCCTTACAAGAAAAGTGAAAGAAAAACATTGATGAAAGTGAAGGGTCTATCAAGGTTGAGCTAATATGTTTGACGTTAGTAACCCCCCACGCTGGTGTGATAAGGCAATCCACGATCCCGAAGTTGCACGAAGCTTGATCCATACCTTTTGTATGAGACCAGATCGAGAAGTTTTCGAACGTAGAGCAACATCAGCTGAATTTTATGATTTGGTGGCACCTATCGTCCCAGTTCAGAAATCTATCGGAACCACATGTGCATGCAGCGATTATACGTTGGTAGTATACCAGAACAATACTATGAGACATAACCCTACACCCACGCAATAGTCGGCACTGGCAAAAACTGACGGAACCGTATCACGACCATGTTTGTCCACAGGTAGAGCTAGATCAACCCTCACGATAAGCGCAGCCATGGAACCATCCTGATAAAACTGTCACTTATTCGGGGTGGTGGTGCTCCGTATTAGCTATCTTCTCAAAGATCACAAACTATCTAACTGAGGGTATCTCGAACGTGGGTGCTTAGTCTGACTACATTTCGACACATGATCGGTATAACATGGGCTACTTATTATTCCAAGTGACATGACAGTCTGGTAGGGGATTGGACCTTAGTGATGTGTTGGCGTGAACATCTTGATGGCTTATTGTGGAGAGACTCATCTTTAACATCTCAGTCTACGGCCTGGAACACTCAACTAAAGTACCTTCAGTTTTCACACTTTAAAACGGAAGGATCAACAGGTCACTTTGGTTCGGATGTCAACATCGTTGGGAGACGGGTGTTGCTGCACTTCGGGGAATGCATTCCAGAGCAACAGACAAATCATCAAACTGACGGTACCCACATTGTCTATTCGGTTCCGGTGGTACAATTCAAGTGATCCCATGACCGCCGCCGTCCGATAGCCTGAAGCAGCTTTGGTCTTTAACACAACGACCGAATTGGTAAATAGGTAGGTTTTATCAAGGTGAGCTCCAGAGGTCAACCCTTCAGAAATCCTTCCATTGTCTGTTTGTCCCCAAACTGACTGCAACGAGGTGGCTAACGATACCGTTTATTCACATCTATCAGCTCTCCTTACACCGACACAATTCTAACACAACCATTTAAGGGGGGGTACATGAACACAGGTCAGCCGATTTGGTGAATTCAAGTCTCGTGCACGTGGTGAGTCTGCGCTAACACTATACCGCCCGGCAGTTGCGAAGTGCGTCGGTCAAAGACTATTTTTTTAACCAACACCAGCTTTAAACAGCACGTGGATCACTGGTCCACTTGGTATCCCCGTTGGTCTACTCTGGCGTAGCCCCGGGGTGTACCTACTAGTTAGCTGTGGTCAGCGTAGCCCCATTCAAGAGTGTCGTTTGTACCAAAGCAAAGGTTTAGATTCAGACTATAGGCTGGTGCTTTGTCACATTGTGCCTACTTTCATTGGGAAATGACCTAGCCAACCGCAACAGCTGGCTTTCCAGAAACTGGCCAGACAGACGCTAAACTACGTGCACCCATAAGACAAGCTTAGCAGTTCTAACATCGAAGATCCCATGGCTGCGGGATCCGAAGTTTACATGCCAGGAAGTGCTATAGCATGAAGAAGCGAAACTCAGCAAAGCCTTTATAGCTACTAGGTGCCAGAAGGAATATTCCTTAGGACGGTTCGTATGAAAGTTAACAACAGATATCTCTAAGAAGCTCGACTGTGAGCTTAGGACTAACCATTAATTTGACTAACTGAGCCGCTTGATGTAGTAGAACCTACGTTTGCTTCGGAAATTACCAGTACATTATTCAGGCTTATAATTACCGCCCGTCGAAGGATTCAATCTAATAAGACTGAACCGTAAACGATTAGGCTGTCATGACAGCGACCTGCAGCAAGGCAGATCGCACATGTACTCAAAAGTCCGGGAGATAGCGGTTTCATAAATTGATATAAGGGTTCAAGGCAGAGGCCCAATACACCAGTCGGTTAATATCCCTCGATGTGAAGCGGGCGTCTGTCGAGCTGAGAGGCAATCATTGAAAACTGGGTGTAGCACCGCTCTTGGAGATGACAGTGACCACTAAGAACAGACTAACATTACATGCATGAAGATTATTTGAGCAGGTGAGAATCAAGCAGTTCTTTAAAGCGATCTCCGGAGGCGTCGCTAACGACCTCAGAAGGTAGGCTGTTTTGAAGGTCCGAGGATGAAGCTTAAAAAGCTTCCTGTTGTCTTCGCCGGCCGTCATTCGCTGCAATGAAGAGCTGTTCTACGAGACATACTCTAAAGAAGAGGTATGTGAAAAACAACTCACCGTGAAGCCGTCGAAAGTCAACTGGATATAAATCAAGAACTTCAAGTCGAGACTCATACGCGACCTTTCTTGGGCACGTGACTAGTTTGGCGGCCGTGCGTCGGACACGCTCAAAAACAAGTACATCTTTCTTCAGGCCGGTATACACGACCTGATTAACATACTCCAGGAGTGGTCTTGAATGAACCCTGCGAAGCGTTGAAAACGCTTCCTTGTTTATGCCAGGGGGAAGTGCACTTAATCAGCCTAAGAGCGATAACTCCCTTTATTGCCGCCATCTCGTGGTGATATACGAAGGACAACAACCGGATCTCTCTTCAGATCGATTTCCATGATATCTAATGTGCTAAACGTAATGTGAATTGCAAAGGCGTTGCCAGAATCTCCATCGAGTGAAACGTGAGCACATTTATTGTCAGTTAGGGGGAGAATACACTCGTCCGACCAGCGCTTAAGCGCGTCACGACCAATCTGTAGTGCACTGGGATCAGTGGTATTCCAGGTTTTTAGATCGCCAACGTATAGGAGGACTTTGCTAGAAATATGACCCGAAAGGTCATTAGTGTAAATCAGAAACAACAGAGGACCTAGCAGTGACCCTTGGAGAACTCCCGGAGAAATGAGGGGGAGACGGAAGGTCTGATCCAGCTTTTCTGCTAAACGTTCCACCACCAAGAAAGGAGGCAGTCCGGCGGAGAACCTCTCCTTGAATACCATAGGCTTTCAGTTTGTTTCAGGGGGCCGTGTGGATCACTTTCGAAGGCCTCAGTGAAACCAGAGAAGGCGGCATCTGAAATGAGGCCATTCCCTTTCGCCTTCGCCATATTGTCCACGAAAACGCGCATAATGATCATGCATGATTCCTTAGGAAAGAAGCCATGCAGTGTAGAAGGAAAGAGATGGTTGGATAACAAATGGTTGAAGATGATACACCGTGGTGAGCACTCGATTATGTTGCACGGAATGTCAGTAAACCTGATTGGTCGACAGCTAGCCGGGGAGTTTCATCGCCCACTTCATAGATGGGGGTGACTGTCGTCTCTTTCCAGGCACCAGGGAGATTGCCAGTCAGCAGCGTTTGTTCAAACAGCTTGTACAGGGATGCCGCCAGAGTATCAGCTAATTATTTGAGAATCGAGGAACGGACCTGAGTAGAACCCATTACACTGCATCAATGAACCTTGAATGGAAGGTCATCAATATCTAGCACAGAAACCTCAGCGGTAAAGTGTGGGTGCAGTGAGTTCCG
>QNGE01009718.1:0-12105 GCA_008508345.1 Paragonimus westermani
CGTATCCAGGTATTCATGCGGAACCATCCCTTCTGACAAGTTTGCAAAGTTGCCTTCTCAGCTTCAAGTTGTGTCACATTCTAGATAACTTGTCGCTGACAGCTAGCAAGCCAGTGTGAGAGTGATTGAGAGTAAATAGTATAAGTATAATGGACAACTGTACTGTTCTGACAAGAAGGTTGATTATTCAGGTTGAGTTTGGTCTACCGGGCCTGGCGGTAGATAACGAGCTAATAAGCCTTAGCATAAGTTGAAAGCCCTTTGTCGAACATTTTCAATTACTTTGGTATCTGGAATTGGAGGAATGAGACAAGTTTGCGTGCTCAATTTTTTATGCTGAACGGCAGGCAACCTTCTGCCGCTCGGTGATATGATACCTCCCGGTCAGTCTCTAGTGTCCTCATACTTCCCCTTGAGACTGGTGCTAATGCTGGGTTGCGAGGAAGTGCAGCAGTGGGTTAGTTGGAACCTTTTACGGAACTCCTTATGATTCCAAACACGATGGCATTCAGGGGTTAACAAGGTCACCTGTTTCAGTCTCGCGGTACATGACTGTCTTTGTGACCCTACAACTCGTCTGCTGGCCCCTTTTTGAACATGTTCACGTAGTCTGACGTCCTTTGGTAAATGCAGTGAACAGGCTTTTGCATTGAATCCCAGTTAAAACCTCACCAAAACGCAAAATAGTTCAGGAAAATGGTGTTGGCGCAGATGGGTTTCATGAGAACCCCCTGAAACTTCTCTTATAGCAGGTCCGAGTTTGAGTTGTTACGGCACAGAGGGAAAAATGGCAACACTCATGTAATACGTACTTTTGATAATCCAGTTATTCGGATTTTATTCTCGAACTCGGGATCTTATGAATGTCTAGACCCGTTCTCACCCTCATCCTCTGATGCTATGAGGTGAAGACTGACCGCACTGTTTTCCTTCAGTACGATGAGTTTGGGTGGTGATCTGAGGATTACGATGGGAGACTGGGGACACAGGTAGTAGTTACGCGGAAAGAACAAGTGAAAATTTACTTTGACCAAGCACACCAAACGAAATGGTTAATTTCAAATTACACCTAGCTCTCATTCGAGCGCGTTATGGGGTTCGTTGAAAGTTTTGCTACCTACTGCCGCGTTGGCTAGTTACACCATCTTCCCGATTTGTACCCACCATATAATTTTGGACCCCACTTACATGGTTGCCGCGCGTTTTTAAAAGTAACTCCACCCTAGCTAGAGCACATGTGTTCTTTGGTTGGGTGGACAGTGTTGGCTAATACCAGTGAGCCACACATTCATTGCGGCGCTACGTAAAGAATCATCCCTTGTCTCGAACAACACACTGCTCAACTCGCCACCTCCATCAACGCTATTTATATGCAGCCATGCCCAGTCTGCATGGTGGACGCAACAATCGACGGGTAACGCTGTTTCGTATCAAATCGATGATATTTACTGGTCTATTCAGCATTTTTAGTAAACCTTCAAACATCTCCAGGCAATTTGCTTCGGTTTCGCACCACAATATATATATATATATCTGCGCATATGTAGGGTGTAAATGAAGGTAGTCAGCCTGGTGCGATTAATGGTTAGCCTACAAACGCTGAACACTCCTAAAATGGTGGACGAGCAAAATAATTCATTTTAGACTCTTCTTCGATTGCATCACAAACTCGCTCATCTATTTTGAAATTACTCCGTTCCGTCTCAGATAGTCCTAGTAAGTTGATGCATCAATTCCGTCTGACCTCCATCTCAGACAGTACATCGATTGTATAGAGAAAACATAAAACCTCAACGTTACCACGGTTCTTAAAACTTTCTCCACCAATTTGTCGACCCACAAGTCAATAAATATCTCCAAGTGCCATATATTTTTTGAAAATGATAAATAATCAAAACTGTGTAGTTCTGGAAACCAGTATTGCAATATGTGGCATATTCCACATGACCGTGCGCCACTTTCCCATTTGCCGCGCAAATCTGTAAGTCCCTTGTGATCCAACGAATATCCATCAAGCAAGAAAGTATTCTGCAATATCTTGGCACTGAAAACTTTATACTCATCAATCAACCAATAGCAGGTTGTTTGATCTTTGGACATTTTTGAGACGTTTATGAAGTGATCCACAGTTACTACTTCACTGGTTGACAAGATTCCGGAATCCTCTGTCTTATTTTATCTCCACGAATTTATTCTGATATTTTTCCGATGCCATTCACATCAAATGTTGGCAAAGGCCTTCAAAACTTAATTGTTTTCATTTCTTGGGTGCTTTTGAATGGGACTACGGTTGGCACTTTTCAATAAACCCCCCTTCATGAATATTTTCCCCTCGCCGGATAAACTCGCCGGCACAGCTGTCTGATGGTTCTAAACAACCAGAACTGCAAAATGTCGATCAAAGCGGAAAGCTTGCAGAATGCATGAGGATACGATATTTAAAGCATCCCAGATCAGTGTGTGAGTATCGTTGCAGTGCAAAGAAAACATACGCCGCAAAGTTAAACACTTCAAAAACCTTCATCAGTCACTAATGCAAACACATAAAGGTTATGTGCAACAGACAAATGGGCAGACAGAGAGAGACCCGGAATGATCACACATGAATTGACATGAATTAATTTGTCATCAATCTTAGCACTCGAGAGGTTGCTTCGAACACATTTTCTCATGAAACGTCTGCTGGTGAGATGAAATCAGCAGCTTCCTTAAAGGTCAATAACTCAGGGTTCCATCTACATAGAGATGTTTTGAATGTGTTCGGTTGGGGCAACTTGATAACCGGTTGCTATGAAGCTTCCAGTAGCCCAAAATGTGGAGTTTTGAACGCATGGCTTACCAACTCCACTGACCGCAACATACCTCGGACAGATCTCAGTCTGTTATGCTTATGCAACCTTCACTGTAGCCGCATCTGATAACCAGTGTCCTACAGTGGCCGGTTTGGAAAATTTTTAAGCTAAATCCACCGGAACTCCATGCTCAGAACTTTTCGTTCTCTGAAGGGTTTGCTCAATCACGATCATATGGCCTGGACGTATTCCGTTGTGACGTTTTTAAACGTTGAATCAAGAAATGCCAACTCTCCACTCCAGGTATACCATAGGTGGAACAAGTTTGGACGGGACGTGAAGTCTGGTGATCTGGTCTTACCTATTTGGGACACTCTACTTGTAGACTTATGGCCAAAAACCTTGAAGAGTGGAACAGGGGACGGTGCCCGTAATTGCACACACGAACTGTGTTTGTAAACAAACAAAGGCACTATCAGAAAACAAGATCTCCCTGCTTTCTTGGGGGATATTGTCCCGGAGCAACAAGGTCCGGTTATGACACGCTTTTAGCCAGCAACCACTTGAGTTCTGAGAGACTGTGATGAGCTTATGGTCTGATAGTGCGGTGGCTGTCTGTATAGAGAAAGTGACGACAGCTGTGTATAGAATAGAACGATGATGACCACGTTCCCTGTCTGCATTTTTTCTCATTTCGTTAGTGATTCCTTAGAAATTTGAACTGCCCGCAAAACAAATTCGTGGGGAGAGTTGTTAGTTTCTTAGCTTCCTATAGTTACATTTCTTGTATATCGAGATTGTTGCAACTGAAGTTCACCCTCTTGGCGAAACGGCCTTCTAAAAATTCATCGACTGAGTTGATTACGACCTTTAGATTGCTCAGAGGGTTTTTAATTTCCTTCAATGAGTTAAGTACCTGCCCGTTATAACGTTTTGGATTGATGGTACTTCATTTTATCTGGATGGGATGATGCAGAACGTTCTGATAATCGACATTTTGGTGTCCAGCCCATGCCCAGGGCAAAAGAAAAATTGACAAATTTCTGCAACGTGGCTGTTTTGATCCATGATCACGTTTCCAGCAGTATTGAATCGCCCGGCTTTTCAGACGTTAACTCATTCGCGAATTGATTGTGTCGCTTATCCTAGACCGAATAGAGTCCGTAAATGCGTGCTGAAGTTACGAACACTACCCGGAACACTGCGGAAATTCAGTCCGCATTAAGCCTTCAAATAAATTCATTGCACTGCTGGTGACAGCGGATTCCGCTGATAAGTGTGAAGACCATCGTGGGCCAATCAAAGTTATCTTGACCAAATCGTTTTGTAGTGGCCTCGAGCCAATCTACCTTCCACGCTGATTCATCTTGTCACTATTAATGGGGCTTCTGAATTCTATGACTGAACTGCTTCTCAATAACGCATTTGTATTTCGAAAATCCTTGGCATTTTTATGAAACAGTTATAATTGCCGTCACACGGATTCGAGTCAACATTCAATTTCAAAGGCTCACATCGGCAGCTTTGGACTGATACTGTTGGTTTGCAGTAAAAGTCTCCCGCTATTTTTCCTTCTTCCAAATGTTTGGTATGTAGGAGGCAGGTTTTGAGCCTTTAGTGATTTTTTCGCACATTTTAACGAAGTTAAAAGAAGCATATATGCACATAAGTTAGCTCTGCCTGTCTTGCGGTATTCAAATTGAAAATCAAGTGAAGCAAAAGAAGAATAAATTGCAAAAATTAAGCTTATCCAAGGGTACGCCTTCGCAGGCGATGTCTTACTTCTGTGTTTACTGCGGATATTTTAAGCGAAGCTAGAGGATCACGATGTGTTTACTGAGTATCAGTAAAATGTTTCCGCATTATTGATTCTCTTGATACGTGTTTCTAGTTCAACGAAGAGTCAGAACTTCACTCTCGGATCTGTTAACACGGGGGGAAGCGTAATATTAATTCATTTCCGCTCAGTGCACGCCGTGAGCATCGTCAGATTTTTAAAAGCAGTACGAAAGCCATATGCTACCAGTCCGAATGCAACAAACCAAATGTGGCTTGTATGCCTTTGTGATCTCATCTTATCCAGTGGTTAGCTGTTGACAACATGGACTAACCAGAGTAGGTTTAATGGAATGTGCGGGATGCGGGCTATAGGGGGGATGGTTTGTAACAACAGTGTGTCATTGTTTAACCCCAACAGGGTAAAGGCACCATAATTCGCAACTAAACGTCGCAATGCTAGCAGCTGACCCGCCGCCTTATCGGAGGGTACATAGGCAAAGAACATGAGCAAATCGTACTAAATAAGTTTGAGACGGTCGTATAATCTTCACACTATGATAACACTTCTGTTAGAAATAACAGTAAGAGCTCAACTGACTCGGTCGCAGTGGTCAAAACATGCCATAAACAAATAGCCTGCGAAACGTTTCGTCAGCTGGTATAGAGGCAGTACTAGCTGTTCGGAATCTCACTCAAGAGTGTAAGCCAGAAATTTCCAATCAGTACACACTATAGTGTCAAAAATATAGACGCAACTTCATTCATAAGCATTTAATTTTCTGTGAGGGTGTCGCAGGTATATTCCCCATTCCTCCGGACCCATACAGTCCGAAAGGCCGCCGGAAGAAGTTGTACAGATTAGGAACACATGTGCTCACTGTGAAAATGTTTTCCTACGGAGCAGTTGTTCGTCGGAAAATTCTACCACCAGTCGTCGGTAGGGTCTCCTTTGGGGAAAATTTAAGGTGTCGTTGGACTCAGGCTTCCTCAGCAGAGCAGGCCACTGGGACAGAGTGTTTTTTACTCCCTTAGGAAAACTCCATGGTTCATTTGAAAATGAATTGAGTGTTCTCAGGTGCTCAGCTTACCAAGCTGGATTTGCTCGATGGAAAACAGGGAGCGCCACGGGTTTTCCTAAGTAGAATCTCTCTACCTTCAGCGTTATCGTGGTCGAGTAATCGTGACACTCCATGGCCTCGACTAACATTGCGTGACCAAAACTCACTCCTGGTAGAGGTTCTCTATCGTTCTCATTCATCCAACACTTCCTACGATGACTCTTCTCGTGAGCTTAGAAAACTCCCGGAAACTACAGCGTTTTTCCCATCTACTTATATCGGGTGTCTTCAGCGCATCTGAACTAGACTGGGTATCAACGTTTCACCAGGACTGCGAAAGCAGATTCTTGACTCCCCTATTGATGTTGATACAACAGAGAGCGTGGACACAATTTGTCAGCGCCCCCACGAGGCATTGTCCTGGTCTTATATCCCCTCTGCTTGACCTAATCATCACCAATGAGAACTACCTGGTAGGTAGAGTGACCCTCAAACGGCCATTTAAATATACTGACAACTCCCTGCTCGCTTTTGATCCCGTCTGTTACTGACTGCAACGACCAGCAAAAATCTAAAGCTTGAAACTCCAACCAGACTGATTGTAACGGCCTGAGAATGTATCTAAGACAAATTCTTCCTGATTATGTTTCCGTGGGTCACAAATGCTAAGCGTCTCGAAGCGCAATTCAGAATGCAGAGGATTTTTATACTGCATAAGCTGTTCACCTCCTCTTATCTCTCTCCACCTCTACGCAAACTTCGTTTTCTTCCCAACGACCTCTCGCATTTTTCGGCAACGCACAAACCAGAAGGACCTAAGTGCATTACATACTCTTCTAAATAAATGCTGGTAGGAAATCTGTAAAGAAATCAAACACGAACGATAAAACGGTCGCCAAAACTCTTGCTCAAACAAAAACTTCGCAATTATATGTATGCTTTGACCGAGGAGGAGTAATCCCTCTGCTACCTCAATACGATTCCTGTCGGATGACTTCTTCGAACCTTGTAATTGCGAACGAGTTATTCGAGACGAACTGTTCAGCAGTCTACAAATGTAGGCCGTCGAACTGGCACCCTGATTCACTGTTAGGGAACTTTGGTCAGCCACCACTAACCACCGAATTTTCTGTGTCAAATGTCGTAGAACTTTAAACAAGATAAAATCATACCGTGCTTTGCTACACCAGTTTCCCCATGTTTGCATTTCAGAATGCCCGGTGCTTGCGTTGCATGCAAACGGAACCCAACTGGAAACTAGGGACTTCCAGTCAGGAACATGTATAACGTCGACTATCAGTCCTGAGGAAACCGATTTCATCCAGCAGATAATTTTCTATAACGATTATCGCAAACCTTTACTCAGCGAGCTCACCAAAACATTCGATTATCAATAATTTCCTACAACAGTGTTTCAAAATCCAGCATTCATATTCATAACTCACAATGAGGTTTGTAGCCCTCGTCTCGCCCTCTCAAGCGTCCTATCACTTCACAAGCTGACCAGTCTAAGTGACGCTCATTGCCCCAACCTGCATATGCCCGTTCACCAGCCCGGAAGCTCTCTTCCATACCCGAGCGCACGCACGCGCGTAGCCACCATCTGCACACTGAGCCAATTGGAACGCCCCAATTGGATGTGATTCCGTGCGGTCGACACACAGACGTGCATGACGCGGTCGGACCCGGATGACAACACAACTGCACCACACAACTGAACAACAACTAACTGCCAACTGAACAGGACAGGACACGGTCCAGACGAGCGCTACTGCATTAAGCTTGTACACCAAAATCCCAACAGTAAAGATCCAATCCATTGTTTTAACCTTTTCATTGACTATCTTTGAGACATCCTTATTCGTTAGTGCGTACTCAAGCTATCACGGTTGAGAGTACCACTACAGGTTGCTGCAGCACCGGAAAGAAGAATGAAGACAGCAACAAGCGACACACTTATGGCAGACATGTTCAGTGGTTCACCAGGGAATACCTACTCCCAAATTTAGAGGAATTGACGAAACTGCTCTGTGGAACACCACCACTCGGTCTTCATAACCTAAAACCGTATGACGATGAGCGCATGCGTTTGCTGCCCAACGAGATGATAGAATTTTTATTTCGCCTACTGAACAACATAAGCAGGTGAACAGCAGTCACACAAAGCCCAGTCATGATCAGATTCGCGCCTATATTCAGCCTAAATCAAAATATTGCCCAAACGAGAACACTACTTGTATCACCTTACTGTTGGTAACTGCTCTGAGACGTTTTGAAAACTAGTTACTGGAAAGAAATTTCATCCCATACTGCTCAATGAGTCAACTAACTTCCAAACATTTGCCAGTCGCCAAGCGATCATTCTCACGCAAACATTTGTGAGGGCAGCAAAGAAAGGCACAAAATCGCCGGACAACGTAATTAACTCCTACACCCTTTCATTATTGCTAAGGAGCCGAAATCCGCTGTCAAAGCAGTGACCTCATGAGCACATATTAGCACATCATTAGAGAGGAAAGCACCAAGTTATGTTAAGCTTTTATTACCGACGTATTCACAGATCAAATTAAAAATAACAGACTTGAAGTCTGGATTGGCGAAACTGCACAACAAGTAAGGATAGATTACCGAATTTTTGCACCAGCTAGATCCGAGAGTCAGCATTCTAACTACTTCAAATAACGCGCATGCCGAGATTACTTTTATCCATAAATACGCTTATTGTCACAACAGCCGCGGAAGTGAACAAACGGCCACGGTCTACAAGCAAGGCGGTGGTGTTCAACGCACCTGAGAGAATACATATGTTGTCCGGGGAAACAGCGTTATTCAAAGCTAGTAGAATAAAAGGACGAAATTGTTTTTGCTTAGAGCTGCGCAAGAATGCACGGCACAAAAGCCTTCCACTGTTACCGCAGCTGGAGGGTAAACGCACGGCTCACGAGTTCGTTAAAATACAATAGTCAAGGCGCGACGCAAGTTTCAAGTCTTTAAGTGTCGAGTATTAGGACGCCACTCGGAAGAGAACTATTACGCAATATTTAGTCGATTGCTAACGATTCAAGTTCGCACCGAGTTACGCGTAATCTGCCGATCTGCTAAGTGCCTCTCCCAATATCCAATGACAGCAAAGATAAACTACCTTACAAACGTTTAATGAGAAAGCGCTCGTGGAAAATGGATTCAATACGATGATTTGATGATTGTACAAGAAAATTGAATCTCTCACCTAGGATGTGAAAAACTTTGAAAGCCAAACAACCAAGGTGCCTGTGTGACAGATTGACAGTCACGTACAGTTCAATGGTGGTGGAAGATAAAACGAAATTGCGTTCACTCAAACAAAAGGTCATTGGTTGGATCAGAGCAACCCAACTGTTCGTGCATCAAGATACGGTAGGAATCATAAATTACTGAAGAAGAAATATAAAGGGAAAGTGTCTAGTTTTGGCATCCAGAGGGTTACAGGGTTCGGACTAAATTAAGGTAAGGGGGACAGTCACAGTGGATGATGTAAGAATAAAGATGAAAAATGAGGTTTATGTAGAGAAGAGAGCAAAGAGTGAGGCCACCTTTCGACACCACTCAATTTCTGTAACATCAAAGCAACGCAATGGGCATTAACGATATCAACACGCACTACTATTCTCCGGGTAAATGACTCAAGTAATCCCAATGATTGACCTGTCGATCTGGACTGCTCCGCGAATTCTCTAGGTCAACAAGTTGCAACTAGCAACACCGTTGTTTTGTTCGTCCGGACGAATACCTAAATTCAAACCACGTCCGGCTCTTTTGACGCCAGTCGCGTTCAGCTTTCCCCGCAGAAACTTACGCCTAATGCTAAAAGCTGCCCGTAGTCTTCGACGACTCCCTCTGTGAACCGAGTTGTTGGTTGGAGTGTGCTGGACACGCGGCACTGAAAGTTCTCTGAAGTGTTAGAAACAGTATTCTAAATTCTCACAAAGAAGACGAGGCTATACATGCATAGCCATCTTCTTACTGTAGACATTTCTCACCATCATCTGTAGTCACCGTAAATACCAGCGGAAGATCCGAAACGCTTGTACAAGTCTTCAAGCGAACACTGAAACTTGTACGGCGCCAGCTACAGAGTAATGTTTACGGTCTGCAATACAAATGAAGATCGGTTGTTGGATCAGTTGAAGTCTACCTGGTACGTCTTTGCTTGTCATGGTGTGGAGCAATGACTTCGTTGAGGCACGTTCAGTTTGTATGTAAAACGCCGATCTTAAAGTTGATCTTATTAGTCCGTGTTGTATGCACTGACCGCTCATGAGGGATTTGTACCATAACTCCACAGTGTTTTCTTTCTTCCTTTTCACAACTATCATTGATCATCTAGTATAACTTTCACTCTATATTATTTGCCACGTACCCACCCTCATCCGCACCCTAACGTTTTTACGGGGTCATTTCCCGTTGACTGGTAGCCGTTGGCAGATTCGTGTTTCGGTTACTCCATTTCGAATGCCATCCTGTTGGATAATTTGTGTATACGATTAATTCACATCCGAGGTGAGATAGCGCTTTTATTGTAATTTTATTTAATAGTACGTATAAATTCCAATCCTTTCAATAACATTTTCTTTGGGCCTGGATGATAGTCTCGTTAACCCGACCGTCTGAATAAGCGTTATTGGAGCCATGAAGTACGCTTTACTGAGTGTATTACCTTTAAATCGCCAGCAGCGATTTAACGTCAAGAGTATTTCTTAGGCGCCATCAAACTGGCTCTAAGAACTCAATTTTAAGGAACGACACTTCATTTACCACAAGTTTCTTAGGATGCCCTTCCTACTTTACCTCTGGACGGCGCTGTCGGAAGGCAGATATTGGTCCACCTTGGTTACAAAGACTGGAGCTGGACCCTATACTTTCGCATAAACTGACACATTCAGACGTCATCTCCGCAAAGTTTGTCGTAAACCCACAGTACAGTTCCCTATATCTTTTAAAAACCAAAGTTTCCACCTTAACGACCATGTCATTTCGTAAGTAAATTCGCGCAAACGTCTTTGTTGTAAAATGCCCCCTTATTTGGAATGAGCTTCCGAAAGAAATCAGAGCCAGTAACAACAGACGGCGTTTTAAAAACGGCTTGGAGAGCCATCTTATTCAGTCAAACACAATGTTTACTTTCAAAATTTGCGTACCCCTGATAACTTTAGCCGTCGGCTGGATATAACACGAATACCCATCCCCGCCATCACGCTACCCTAAAAAACGGCTTGTTTGCAACATTCTGTTGACCCCTATCTTTTAATCGCACTACATCCGACATTTGATTTATGGCATGCTCACAAAACCGGTAAAATGTCGGCTTCATTTCATTTATGTGCGTTATTGTGCGAGCGCTACCCAGATTGCTGGAAAATTTCTGTTTGGCGTTCACCAGTAAATCCAGCAGAATGACCTTAAGCGGAGTTATAATTAGAACATGCACATATGGAAAAATAAGGTTTATAACCCTCAGACATATTTGCCACTTGCATAGGCCTATTTGTAACAATTCATTCATCTTGATGGACCATTAACCTATAATTGATGGTAATCACTAACAGCGACTTACTAGCTATTTCAAGAAACTCCACACAAAACTGCGAGAAAACACCGTTCTCGTATATATTACACAGTCATGTTGAAACCTTGATTCACACGCTTCGTTGCTCTCTTGTCTCAAGCCCGTCTCGTTGACCAGCAGCCAGCCTTTGCTTTGAGAAATGTAGATTTCGGTTTACACGTCGGTCTTAAAAAGCGAACTGACTCCAGAACTTCGTACAGAGATTCACTTATCGTGAGATAATCACTATAACCGTTTTCTGTGAACAGTGGAGGGTTCAAATTTCTTGTTTGAGAGGAAGATATTTTTATCCTAATTGCATATTTGGAGACAGACCGAGTTTCCTATGTACTTCTGCACCATGAGGCGGATCAGAAGGGGCCCAAATTTCCCTCAAAGTCGTTCATCGCTGTAGTGGATCCATTCATTTTTAACGATGCCAGCGGGGTTTTATCGAACTCCTTTTTGAATATAAGCCATATCTCAACGACATTTTGGGGTAAAGGAGGTACTCGGAGTGCAGTTGCCTAGATGACTGTCACTACGTGCCGCACACGAGGCATTCGATTCTGAAATGGGTAGGCCCCGTTTTTATCGTATGTATCCTTGTAAATGATGGTCTTGGTAATCTCGCTTCAACAATAGTGGGCCAAGAGGACAGGATGAGCTCAAAAAGAAGAATCAGGAATCACCAAGCAGTGGACAACTGTAATGAAAATCTACTCCATTCACCGCTCATCCAAACCCCGACACAAGAGAAGACCTGACAAACGGCCAATCAAGATTTAGCGTTGAAGATGCAGCATCAGGATTGGACGGATGGCTCCAGTGTTGTGCACACCGTTATTCACCAATTTTTCTGTTCCGTATTGAATCAAATAACACACAGTTT
>QNGE01009719.1:0-12104 GCA_008508345.1 Paragonimus westermani
TGCTATTTTAAAAGACGCCATCATAAAACGCACTGGGAAGTTGGAAGCGAAGCTCCTACATGATTTGTTCAATTTGGTCAAGTTGGGTGATCGGTCTCCATCTCAAATGTTGCGCTATCTGAGAGGTCTTTTGGGCTCGCGAAAGCTTGACGACGTCATTTTAAAACAGTTATGGGCCGAAAAACTGCCACCCGCGGTACAACACATTTTGGCTGCTATGGATGAAGAGAGCTCACTCAACGAATTAGCAGCCCTTGCGGACAAAGTAGCAGGGATTTTCCCTTTACAGCCAGTGTGCACCACGACCATAACCGTTCTCAAGTCACCCCGTTCAGTCCCGACAACTGATGATAGCTTGAAACTTTTGATAGAGGAAATGTGCCACCGTATGGACAATATGGCTATGCAGATTAACGAACTGAAGAAGCAACCACCCAAAAGCCGTACACCATCTAACCCTCTCGCTCGACCAAGGTGGTGCTGGTACCACCAAAACTTTCGGGACAAAGCAAAGAAATGCACCCCGCCGTGCACATCCCGGAATCGCCACGCGTCACTGTCAAACCGGGAGGCCAGCCAGTAACGGCGACGACTGTTGCTGGCCAAGCAGGTACTAGTCGCTTATTTTTCACCAGGGACCGGTCGACCGGCTTGTGGTTTCTTATCGATACCGGAGCCGAGCTCAGCGTCATTCCTCCGCAACCAACTGATCGACTCCAGTCAGGCCAGTACATCTTACTGGCCGCGAATCAAAGTCGCATCAAAACTTTCGGGGAACGCTCACTCATTGTCGATCTTGGCCTCCGGCGATGTTTCCATTGGATATTCCTGCTTGGCAACGTCCAAACGCCGCTCATCGGTGCCCACTTCCTGACACACTTTAACCTTTCCGTTGATGTCTAGAGACGTAAACTAATTGATAACACTACCGCCTGCACAGTAACTGGTGTTCAATCGACGATAGCGCCAATCGGCATTCGACCCGCTCTCCCACCAACACCGTCTTTTGCAGCACTGTTGAAGGATATCCCTTCGTTAACTCGGCCGTGCTCACATACCGAGACGGTTAAGCACAGTGTGGAACATCACATTACAACACGCGGTCCTCCGGTTATCGCCGGTCCACGCCGTTTTCATCCAGAGAAACTCAAAATAACCAAAACTGAATTCGAACATATGCTTCAGTTGAGCATAATTCGACCTTCGAACAGCTCTTGGGCAACACCGTTACACATGGTACCTAAAAAGTCTCCGGGTGATTGGCGACCTTGCGGTGATTACCGTGTTCTCAACAACTGCACAATTCCGGACAGGTACCCTATACCGCATATACACGACTTTTCGTTAAGACTCACTGGCGCTACTATCTTCCCTAACTTAGACCTTTACGCGCCCATTATCACATCCCGGTCGCGGAAGAAGATATTTCAAAGACAGCCATTATAACACCTTTCGGACCTTTTGAATTTATAAGGATGCTCTTTGGGCTCCGTAATGTAGCCCAAACATTTCACTGATTCATGGATAAAATATTACGGGGACTCCCTTTTGCGTACGTCTACACTGATGATGTTTTGATCGCCAGCCGCTCAAACAAGGAACACCTTTCTCACCTTCGTGCTGTTTTTGAACGTTTCGCGCAATATGATATTAAAATTGACATCGACAAATGTGCCTTTGGAGTTAACTCTTTGGATTTCCTGAGACATCGCGTGGACCAAACCGGCATCACACCTCTGCCAGATAGAGTTGAGTCTATTTCTACTTCTCCGACTACCACTACGATGATACAACTCCGACGATTTCTCGGCAAACTCAACTACTATGGACGTTTCATTCCCCATTGCGCAGACATTGTAAAACCTCTACCTGACATAGTTGACTCTAAACGCAATTAAGTTGAGCTGTCACCCGAAGCCAAAGCAGCTTTCTCGACAGCAAAGGAAGCCTTATGTCATGCCACAAAACTGTGCTTCATCAATTGCGATCCAAATACTCGCCTCATTCTCACCACAGATGCACCAAACGCTGCCGTTGGCGCGGTCCTGGAACAGTCTGTGAATGGTGAACAGCAACCCCTGGCCTTTTTCTCGCAAAAGTTGCAACCAGCACAGACTAAGTACAACAAATTTAGGCGTGAATTGCTGGCCATTTATTTGGCGATCAGTTATTTTCGGCATCTTTTGGAAGGTCGACGTTTTGTTATGTAAACTGATCACAAGCCTTTAACATTTGCTTTTCATGCTAGACCTAATCGGTACTCTCCGCGCGAAATCAGACATTTGGACTACATCTCCCAGTTCACCACGGACATCCGACACCTACGTGGTGACGCCAATATCGTAGCTCATACCTTATCACGACCTGATGTCAACTCAGTCCAATCACCTCCTTCCTTCGATTTGTCACAAATGGCCACAGCCCAGCAGTGCGGCGAGGACATGAAGGACGTTTCCATCTGTAAGTCCTTGAAATTGTCTACAATCCCTTCACCGACGCAAACTGGCGACATTTTGTGTGATACTTCAACGGGTACACCCAGACCTTTCGTTCCACTTTCTCACAGACGCAGTGTTTTCGATCATTTCTACCGTTTATCTCATCCCGGAAAACGCGGCACACTGAAATTGATTGCACAACGCTTTGTTTGGCCCTCTATGAACAAAGACGTTCGTCTTTGGTCACAACGATGTCTGGAGTGCCAAATGAGTAAAGTGCACAGGCATACGGTTACCACACCAGGCACATTCTTCCAACCGGACGCCCGTTTTTCCCGTGTGCATCTTGACATCGTTGGCCCACTACCACCCTCCAACGATNGAGACCCATAACCATCAAAGGAACTTATGCTTTCCCATGCTTATTTCAACACTTCCTACTTTACCGGACGTTTTTAGTGCTTGCAAGTGGAGGGTGGAAAACACGTTCCTTTCACTGGACACCCTCAACGGCGCGCGATACGCTGGACTGGCGCGAATCTCACCGACAGACTAACTTTAGAGGGGTTTGCTGCAGGCTCCCACATTCGTCTCCGAAAAAGAACGAAAGCAACACGAAAATGAGAACCTATGCGAAGTCATCCGTGAATCGACTCGAACTGGCGTTTGATCGCCCAAAAGAGTACATGGAATACCGTCGGAAAGCAGTTAAATCATTTGAAACTTACATGTTGTTAGAGTTTTCGGCAGCCTTTGCTACTTCTGAATCCAGATGAAGCTTCGCCGGACGCCCGTAAACACGAAGAAACTTTATGGGGTCTTGTTTCTAAGAGCAGATCATCATTCAATGAAAAATGCTAGTACAATTCGTTCGTAATAATCACGACGACGCTCAGCTCTTCTTTTGTAGTCTACCATGAGGGTCTTTATGTGTTTTTCCTGTTTCCTTGCCTCCTGCCACATGGCGAAAACTGTCAGAGAAGAATACGGAAGAAACGCGCGCAATTTCGAACTACCGCGAAAATTTACTGATATTTAGGGCTTACTGATGTAGTGACAGCGGTAGTAACCAAAACTTCTGAAATTGAGAGGATGGGGGATTCGTTGCGCTCTCGTTCACAAGTAGTCAGAGAAATTCGATGAAGTGAATGTTATTCAAAGCTTTAGTAACAAAGCACAAATGGTACTTTTGTAGCTATTTGTACACTATTTTCTACTTTATATTTTTTATTGTTATTCATGCCTTTTCATATTCTTCAACTTCGCATGTACACATGATGTTTGAACGAGGTTAATCGATAGACAGAGTAACCAATAATTTAAAATATTACACTTCCGATTTCGCGAGTTCTGCCTTCGGTTCGCGTTCTGGGTCGGTGACGTACAAATCTTTGGAAGAGTTAGAATTCAGCGGAATCAATCGTTTAGTTGGGCAAATTTATTCATTTATCTGTCGTTGGGATTATCTCGGTCGTGACATCGAGACTATCTGGGGGAAACACGACAAGTAGTATCAGTGAGAATCCTCATTTGGTGTAATGAAACACCAAACCAACGTGCCTCCACGAACTATTGTGAGTTATTTGTTTTTCTTTTTATCAGATTTCGACTTCCATTGACACCTGAGTTTCCATATACTGTTGCGATCTATTACACTTTCAAATGACACACAAAACCATCCTGTTCCAATTTATTTCAAATCCCCCGATACCGTTCTGTGTTTAGTTGGTCCATTACTGGTGATCCTCTTCTGTACATTTTATCAGCATGACGATGTACAAGAGTACCTTCAGAAGGGTACTTAATTTGAAGTGCATGACCTTTGGAAAATATCTGAATGCTCTACGCAAATCCCAACAAGAAACTCGCACAAACGTCTTCACCAACACTTCGAACAGAGTTGCGAGTGTTGAGAAAAATGGAGGAGTAAAGCTGCTGTCTGTTTGCGTGTATGGAAGTTTGGTGCACAAATGTGTCTACCATGTACATCCAACAATACCTGCCAAGCAATAATATCAGCGATTTCAGCCATTAATTCACGAATTCATTATTGGATGCCCAGGTCGCCCGGTTCCAGTCAGTTTGTCTGCTAAAAGATTCGGCAGGCGTCCGTTGATCTGAGACATAATCACTGAAAGTAGGTGTGGCACCACTCTCGGGGATTGCAGCAGGTTCCAAGAACTGAGTATGAACACGAATCTAATCACTTACGAACCTAACAACGTTTGGAAACAATCTCGAGCGCTACAACTAACGGGCCTAATAGATAGGTCGTTCAAGTGATTGATAAATCTGCGAGAGAAAAATTGCTGCCTAAATAGTTTGCGAGGATGGGACCTATACAGCCTCTTGTAAAGACTCTGTCGGGTGCTACCAGGCTCCACGATGAGGAAATGCTCAGTGAATCTTATGTTAAGAAAAAACTGTTTAACGATTGCCCGCTGCGGATTCTGGCAAAGCAAAAAGGGCGGAGGTCAAAAAGTTGGAGCCGCGTCTTATAATTCTTGTGTCGCGGGCCAGTGATCAGCTTGGTTGCTTGGTGAGGATGCCGAACAACAAGTGGCTTCCTTTCAACAAGTTAACACGACTTCGTTGTCGCACTCGCCTAGCGGCCTTATATATACCCCGGAAGGAATTTGAAATGCCACCTGTCTAGGCGAATGAAGGTTTTTCATCACTTCAGGACTGATGAACTTCTTTTTGAAGCCGTTCGGCGATACTACGCGAGAAATTGATTAGAGGACATCCAAATTCTCAGTCTTGTCTTCGGATTAATTTTCGTTGTCTCCTATGCTGAGTGCTGTGTGAATTACAATGGTGCTGTCAGAATCTGCAACGAGTGAAGTGTGCACGTTCACCGTCATTTAGTAGACACATCACTCGTTTGATCACTGCCTAATCAGACGAAGATCCACCAGTAGTATGCTGGGATCATTGGCATTCGAGACTTTCAGTTATTCAGCGCAGAGAACGGGGTTGTTGGAAGTGTCGTGTGGAAGGCCGTCAGTGTAAATCAAAAACAGGAGGGAGCCAATCATTGCCCCTTTGCAGAAAACAGGCAGAGAGTTGAAGGGCTTGGCCCGGTTCTGATTCTGCAAGTTATTTCAATAAAAGTGTGGGTAATCCGGCGAGAAACCTCCCCCGAATGGTATATGCCTCCAGCTTATGTATGGAAGGACTATGTAAAACGTGGTCGATTACCTTGGCAAATTCGAAGATGACTTTCGGGACCAGGCCATCTCCTTTGCCTCTGCCAGACTATTCAAGAAGATCAGCACATTTGTTAACCATGACTGATTAAGGAAGAAGTTATGCTGCGTGAAATAAATAAGACTACTCCACGGGAAGTGCGTCAGGATGGAGCGTTTTGGCGAACGTTTCGATACTTGGCATGGAATGGTAGTAAGATTGATTAGCCGGTAGCTAACAGGGCAGTGTCGGTCCCCCGCTTTGAAAAGTGGCGTGACATAGCATCTTTCCAGGCACCAAGGGGAACGTCTGGCTAGACCACTTGTATAAAGAACTTGTGTATGGGTGACAGTGTAGGTAACAGTCTTCAGGGACACAAAGCATTCTACACGAAAGAGATCAGCCAGAAGAGAAAGTATACAACTTGCGCAGAACGAAGAACTCACGTCTTTCGGAATGCATTTTGGAAAGCATGATGATTCGAGCCTCTGCAATCATTATCAAGATGGAGTGAGCTTACATAGCTTCTCAGACCGTTGAGATCAGCCCGATTGACGTTCCTATCCATAGACTTCGTTGCCGGTTGTTGCAGCCAGATGAGAACAAAATTCACTAATGAGTGGTCGCCTTGTCCAGACGGCGGTTCGATGACTACTTTGTCCATCAAGTGACCGCCTTTTGTAGAATTAGATTGAACCTACAAGGGATCTGACACGGAGAGGACAGCGTAGGAGCGCTGACGTGATGTATCTACGCTTTTCACCTTATCATTATCGACAGGGACGCCCAGACCCAGTCGTTACGATCCGATTGGACAGTTAATGATCAGTGTATTTTGGTGCGTTAAATTCACTCGTAATAGGTAGATGAGAAAAGCACCGAAATCCAGAGAACGTTTTGAACTTTTGGTAAGAACGTCGTCATCCAATTTGTTGTATGAGTGCGGGTAGTGTGCAACTTTTATCAAGAAAGTGCCTTCACCGCGCAGGGTACGCCGTAGTCACGGGGCATCGCATATACAAGAGAACCGAAAGTTCTCGATGACCGCCGATGTCAGAAAACCCCGATTAAAGAATATCGCAGAGCCTCGCATTTTTTTCGGGGAGAGTCTACATGGTATACGGAGCACCCAGGGACATTCGCTTCACCGTCACTGAATTTCACCGCAAGCGAAGTCTCCGTTAACACAGAGCTGTGGGGTGCTGCATTACAAGCCACCGCGAAGCTTTGCACACACCAACTGGGTGTTTGGTTTGGCGGATAACCTGAAGAATAAACCAACGGACTTCTAGTAAGCTTTGGGACACATTCTTCTTTCGGCGATGAATTCTGTAAAGTCCGGAGAGCGGGGCGCACTCAAAAGTGACTTGGTCTGGTCGTTCCGACAGGGCTTAATAGAGCAAATTTTTGTACAACTTGTACGATGGCAAGTTCTTATTTGGCAGACGACAGTTCCAAAGCACTCTGAGCCGTCCACTGCCGTGGTGATGGATGTCGAATCGAGATGGCAAATCTGGTCCACTTACAACTTCCAAGTTGGTAACTCCAATAAATATTCCCCAGAAATAGACGTTTGGCTGCAGATGATGAGCTGCATGATGACTGACGACTCGCTCGTGAGGCGGAAATGCACCTTGATAGCAGGTGCGCAGTTAGAATACGCAGACGGGATTAACGCAATCCACACACAAAATACAGCAAATGTGACATTCGAAACTAAATAATTAGGTTGAGGGATTTATTGAAGGTCGAAGGAACCCATTACCGTCTATCATGAAAGAAAGTGCACGGTCTCGTAATATTCGTTACAACATGTGCTTTTCGGCTGTGTTCTGGATAGGGAGATGTCATTTTAAATGATGATACCAATTGGTTGAATCATAATTCTAACCTTGTGACATGCTACGTTGGTAGGTGCAACTGTAACGGCTATTATCCATTCTTCACGCACCTGTGTTCACCGAGACAACTGCCAAGTGTGGGACAACTTTCGGACGTACGTTTAAAATGCTGCCCTGCTCGTCTGCCTTTCAATCCTTCGTTGATGATCTTTCAGCAGCACAGTGCACGGCAACCGGTGCCGTTTACCCACAGTGTACTAATATATCTGTTTTTTTAATTACTGAATTGTGCAGTTGACGTTGCCGCCAGTTGGTTGACTCGTTACGTGGTTTCCACCGGGAACTTACGACAGTGTAATAGCTCGCAGCAAGTATTTACGCAGCTTGGCAATGAAGTACACTCTCAACTCACCAAAGCCTGGCTCCCTCATAACGATTGTTTGGGCATCGCATTCGCCCAAGACCGCTGCACTGTTTGGTGACAGCACTACTAATCGTGCGATTCATATGAGCACATCAAGTGGTTTCTTGAAAACATCTACTGTACGTGCTTTTCCCCAGCACATCGTCGAACGTTGTAATGCGTTCGTTGGAATCCATTGTAGGGTGAACCCCAGGTGCGTGCAAGTATTTGAACCGCTCCTGCGCCTGATATACCTTATGGTGCTTCTGAACCACTGTCAGATGTATCGAAGGTGTTTTGTTTGAACATCACAATGGCACATTAATTGTGAACATAACTCAAGCGAAGAGGGCATGTGGGAAACACACTACAACAAGGGACGCATATTCCACGTTGACGTTATAAGGGGCATCAAGTGCGAACGCTGTTTTTCAAACTAATTGGTGCTGTTTCTAGTTTGACTAGCAGGCCCATATCTGGTCTGGTTGAGGGATGTCAGTGGTTACTGCCAGCCACCAATGAAGCCCAAATCTCGTCTTGGGAGTGTAATAAGCCGATAGTTGGTACGCCTGTACCCACTTCTCATTCCTGGTAAGACATAATAAGATGTAGAGGATGTTCGCCAAGACAACACCGTCAATTTAGGGTGTATGGATAGGGCCAATAATAGAGGTAACGCCGATCCTCTGTGAGAGATCAATAAGTAGCTGTTGGGTCAGCGTGATCCTTTGCTTCACTGGCCAGTACCAGATGAAGTTGCGCAGATGAGCGACTGAGCGTCTTTTGAAAAATTATGGTCTGAGAAAATACGAAGGGCAATTGCAAGTTGTGAGAATCGTTCTCTTTCAACCCGGAAGGAGTTGCCAGGAAACAGGTGCCGCTGGTCAGGAGGAGCTTGGCAATATACTCTAGTGTCCCCAATCCATATCAGCGAAGCAATAGTGCACAAATACCGCCCAACAGCAGAACTGCCTACATCTCCGAAGAATTGAGCCGCATGAATATAACAACCATATAGGCTTTTAATTTTTTATCTAGTAAGTGTAGGAGGTGCAACCTTAGATGTTGCGCGAATGACAAGATATGTCGAAGATGGAAATGGCGATCCTGCGAAAAGTGTTCTCACTAGACGGGTTGCTGGAGTTACGCTTGAGCAGTTCAAAACGAAAGTTAAGGGAAGTTTTCAGGAGCGGCATGCTTTATAACTTGTAGGCTGCAATGTTTGCTTTATGTGCTTAGAGGAGTAGGATCCCGTGGACTAAGATGTAGACAGTATGCACCCGTTGCACTGTAGTCCGTATTTCGGTAACACATACACGGTTTATTGATTATACTACTTTTCGTTAGATTTAGCGGCTCCTCGAAGAGTTGGAAGCATAACATCTGCGTAGCACCCTCACCCCGGTGTATTCCTGCATGAATCGGTGAAAAGGGTGTGTGATTTCACAGCAGGTTTGATCTCAGTATGAAGGTCGCATAACGGTAGGTCAAGTTCAATCACATGAACTGCTGAAATGATAAGTTGCGTAAACTGCGTTGCATGCTGAGGCAGCCAGTAGCAGTTGAGGACCTGGAGATCCTTCGCCGTCTTGATGTATAGAAACGGAATAATAAGAGGGAGTGCTAAACGACAAGACAAGAGTGAAATGAAAGAAAAGAGAGAGCAGAGAAGTAGGAAGTGACAATAGTGATGATACACGGGACTGTGTGTTCCGATGTCAGTGACCATCTTGAAACAACCCAGACGTTTAGCTGCTTCTCGGAAATACCGACCGACATTGGCAGAACAATCGTCGTTGGTGGTGCATTTCATGTCAAACACACTCGGGCAGGAAAACTGCGTTATCTACACAAGTTGCTGCTAGGTGCTGTGGCCTCTGTAGCTCAGTTCATCAACGACGATTAAAAGGCTTCGTAAGGGTGATCCAGGAAGCACGAAATTTCCAATCAGTGTAAAACCACCTCTCAGACGCTAGTAGACTGGAGGAAGTACCCTTGGTTTTCAGGTGTCTTCACGCGCTCTTATTGATCTTCATCTGCGTTGCCTCCGGGGCAGTTACGTCAATGTAGATAACAGACACAAGATCACGCCTCTAATTAGCTGGAATATAACCAATAAAATAGATCCGTTGGAGCAAGCAGGCACGCTGTTCCGCTAGTTCCTCTCTGTTTTTTTCGGCCTTGGTGGGGGTGTTTTGCCAAACTCCGGTGACATATCAGCATTTAAAAGAGGTGATTTGGTATGTACATTGGCGGGGATAAAAATAGGGGCTGAGCTCGATTGCTGACTAGGCTGGACAATTGTGGTGAATGTATTCGTCTGTGTTGAACTGTCGAAGACGGATGCAGGATCTTCACACGATCTCTGTTTTCTTGGAACTAAAGCTGGATAGTCTTTGAGGTCTCATGCGAGGTGATATATAAAGGTTCGACCCGGTCAGGAGGACCATATGTTTGAAGAACTTCTTGGGACAGTCAGCAGTGGATCTTGCAAGCAACACTGAGTGAATTCTGCGCGCCCGACTGCCGCGTATTCATTACCACAACATTTCTACGCCAGGTGCGAGGCGCCATCTTCTTTAGGAAGATATGCATCTGACAATTCATGCTTCTATTTTATTAAACGCTTTGTTGGGGGTTTTAGCCAAGACAATTTTCGGTCGGGGCGTGAATTATAAGATGAGAGCGAATAAATTATCGCAGCGTTCACATGTAATATAATGTGCTCTAGATATTCAATTGTCTCGCTTCGCTTGCCAGATGGCAACCGGATGGCTTGGGGTAGATATTCCCGCATCTTTCGAAAGCCAGCTAGTCTGAAGTTGCATCAAGCTGGCACCTGGGAGCACGTGATCGCGGCATAACATACTGAAAGAAAGTTGACTGCGTCTTGGTCGCTTGCATCCAGTGGCGCATCAACTTTGACGATATCCATCATGTGGGGCTCATTAATTTACACGATATTTGGTCGGGGTGACCAATGACTTTCTCTCCGTCTCGTCGTAAGGCGGACATGTTTGGTAAGTTGCAAGAGATTGCAGAACTCAGTGACCACTGTACCTAGATTGAGCTCACTGGTGGGGTCTGCTCACGGAAGGCTGAAGTCATCCAGGATGACAGGGCGACATTCAACGGCTGCGGTGACCCCCTAATGGTGTTATGCATTCTTTTTTCTCTTTCTGAGGCTGCGGGCTTGGCACCACGAATGAAGCCGACAATAACGTATAGTGTGTGAAGCGTCCCGAAAGTTACTCACGTGGATCGGTCAAGTGATATCAGAGTCGGACTTCTGTTTGAGACCTCACATGATCCAGCACCGACGTGGAGTGGTACACATCTTTCTCTGCTGACCGACCTATCAGTGCGGAAGATTAAATAGCCAGGGATGCCTCTCTCCTGGTCGGATATATCAAGCACTGACCATTTTTGCATCACGCATTATCTAACGTTTATTTGGGTTGACGTGCTGATGCAATCTCCGCACTCTGTTATTCAGACGATGGACATCAGTAAACGCAATATCTGTTAGAGGTGTGTAACTGCGTATTCTTACATAAGGATATTTTTGTATTCAGATGAACAATCATTATTACATGAGCTGGGCATGTACTTTATTGATCAGCTGTTCAGGATTTTCCGGCTTAAGGGATGCGGGATATACTGATACCACCCATTACCTTGGTTCTCTTGACCACATCTGCAGTCCTAGGAGGTAGACGGGTAGCAGAAGGTCCTCGTTCTGCGGTTAATTGGAATTCATAGTGGAAGTTGTTTTTCAACGTGTGCCGTCTCTGGAACGCAGTGAATAAAGCTCATCTTGCGAGGCGGGTGATTGGTATCAGTCAGTGGACTGAGATGTAACCCAGGTGTAATGCCCATGGGGGGAGCTGATTGGTCTGGCTGGGGCAGACATCTGTTGGCTAGTGTAGTGCTTGTGTGCGAGCAACACACCAGCGTTTTGCAAATCTTCTACGCCGTGTGCAATCAAACTACGAGCTCAATCATATTGGGAACCCTTGAGGTTGAGATATGTCGTTCGTCACGTCTCCGCGAACGCCCAAGCTGGATCCCATTTTTTTCTCAGGCAGGAATCGTGGGGTTTGAGTGGGTAGACCGCCGTCAAGAGAAACTCCTCGATGCCCGCTCTGTGACCAAGCCTAACACCGACTGGTCGGTGGTGATCGCCTCCTAAAAATTTGTGGAGCTTGCATAGCGTGGTTTGTATTCCACACT
>QNGE01009721.1:0-12097 GCA_008508345.1 Paragonimus westermani
CGGTGATCAAATACTTGAAGACGGTTCATGTCTTCTACCCTGTCAGAGCGGCCAGGTTTCGCCGCTGTAAAGTAATACGGCCCTCACTGTTGTCACATATACGCGACCTTTAAGATTCAGAGAAATATCTCTGTCGCCAGAGATGCCCCAGATTAGCGAATACCGTCATGGCCTAAGAGATGCGCGCGTCCATTTCATTCCAAACGCCTGCGAAGACGCCACCGATGTGGCTTTCAGGTATAGCAACCGGTCAACGAACTCCATGACTACATTATCTAACATCAAATCTCCGCGATCACAGCAACCTTGCAGAAGCACTTTGCATTTTGATGTTGCACAGCGCATTCGGAAGTATTTAAAAGAGTGTAAAATAGCTTCTAGCATTGCTTGTGTTGCCAGAAAGTTGTCAAACAGCAACACCTTGTCGTCAGCATAATCAATATCAGTCAGTCTTTCACCACGTAAAAGGACCACGCGGGCATCTTGTGAGTGCCAGAGACAATCCTCCATTATTTCGTCCATGATGAAATTAAACAAAAATGGTGAGAGCGGACAGCCTTGACGTACGCCGCTCATGGTGCTGAAACTGTCAGACAGTTCACCGTAAACCCTAATCTGAACTGAAGTATGGGACTTGCAAGCCATTGCTGATAGCAAAAGCAGTCTACCCAAATGCGAGCCGTGCGTCGAGTTGGAATTCAAACGCAGGACTCCAATCAGATTCAGCCCCAGATAGTCTAAAGGTGACCCAAGCTTTCCATTTAATATAGAGTAATATGACTGTACAGCAGCAAAGTTGACAGCGAGCATCCCGGTGTTTAGCCGTAGACACAGGTTTCCCAAGAGTCAATGTTCGGGCCTTTGCTGTTTCTTATTTACATCAACGATCTTCCAGACAATGTTTCTGGCAACGGTGCTCTCTTATTGAAACTCTGAAATGCTGGTGATCTCGCTGCACTGCAGGTAAAACTTGACGCGCTTAAACAGTGGTCAGATGTTTACAGTCCAACCCTAAACGACAGCAAGTGTGTGCACACGTCATTTGGTGGAAATTCTGCGCCCATATGGATATACAGATGGAAACGTTCGCCAAACCGTCATAGTCATGACTGCGGCAACACATAACGTGCCTCGTTTACTTTACTGCAACAATTAACAAATTTCTAGAGGGGGTTTCAGGGAGATCTCGAATATAGACTGAGGAGGATAGGACTTCTTCACTGGAAGACAACGACAATTGTCCATATAATTAAGCAAGTTTGAGCGAAGTAGCGTGACGGGAACGCGACGGCACAAAGGACAAAACAGTTGCCCATATAGTGCTCTGCAGCTAGGTTATTTTGACCGTGTGCATGTCACGTGAACAGTGGTAGGCTTTTGCGATTCAGCGATGGATACACGAATTCGAGGCAGGGGCTCAGGGTTCACGAACCCAGTCGGTTTTCCTTATTCCGTGTCAGTGGACGTCTGTTGATCTGAAAGGCGATTATTCAAAACAGCGCAGCACCGCTCTTGGTGATTACAGTAAATACCGAGAACAAAGTAAGATTACTCGCACAATGACGAACTCAGAAGGAAGGCTGTTCCAATAGTTAATAACCCTGTAAGAAAAGAACCGCTGCCGGAGAAATGTCCGAGGACAAAGCATTAATGGCTTCCTAACATTTACTCGCCGGCCTTCATCATTCGTTACAGTGAAGAAGTGTTCTACAAGACCTACTCTAATGAAGTGTGTGAGTATTAAATCACCACGGAGTCTTCGAAATTCAAGTGAGTACAGGTCACGAATTTCAAGTCGAGACTCACAAGTAACATTGCGCAGGCCCGCAACCACCTTGGTGGCCGCGCGCTGGTCACACTCAACAGCTAGCATGTCTCTCTTCAGGCCAGTATACACGACCTGATTCGTATAGTCGAGGAGCGGTCTTATATAAACCCCGTGAAGCGTTTGAAAGGCTTTCTTGTCCATGCGGAGAAAAGTGCGTCAAATCATCCTAATGGCAAAAAATCCCTTTATTGCAGCCATCTCATGGTGATACGTGAGGCAATCCAGCGAAGAATCTCAACTTGAATACCATAGGCTTCCAGTTTGTGTTTCAGGGGGCCGTGTGCGACACGGTCAAAATCCTTGGTAAAATCAAAGTAGATAGCATCTGAGATGAGGCTATTGTCTATGGCCTCCGTCAGACTATCCATGAAAATAAGCATGTTTGTTATGCATGACCGATTAGGAAAGAAGCCATGCTGGGTGGAAGAGAAAAGATTATTTGATAAGTGATTGAGGATGGCGCGCTTTAGTAGGCGCTCCATTATTTTGCACGGAAAGCTAGTAAGGCTGATTGGTCGATAGCTAGCCGGAGAATGCCAGTCGCCCACTTTAAATATGGGTGTGACCGTCGACTCTTTCCATGCGCTAGGCAGAATGCCAGTCTGGAATGTTTCCTCAAACAGCCTATAAAGGGGTTAAGTCAAACTAGCAGCTGCTTTCTTGAGTATTCTGGGATGGATCATGTCAGGACCAATTGCACTGTATGAATTAACCCTGAGTAAAAGGTCTTCAACATCTAGCGCAGAAAACTCAGCGGTCACGAGTGGTTGCCTGAAGTTCTGCAGCGGTAGGACAAGATACTAACTCTAGATGTGACGTTGTAGACTGCCGAGTAGTACTCCCTGAATAACTCGGCCACAACTAAAGAGTCAGATGAAGTCTCTCCATCGGGCAGTCGTAAAGAAAGAGCTAAAGGTTTGTTCTTTCCTAGTCGTCGCATATGCTTAAATACGAAGTTTTGTTCCCGCAGGCTCTGAGGAGGATCTTCTCTTAGACGAGTTTGGTGTGTTCGCGGATTTCCCACCCACACCTGTTTCGGACAATGTGGAACGTGCTTAGGTCCTCTGAGTTTTCTGCAACCTTACGCTTCGCGAATAAATGAGAACTGTTATCGAGAAGACGACGTATCCTGCGCCAAAGGGGTGGTCGATAAGAGAAAGTGCACATTTTGCGTGGTATAAATAAGTCGTCCACCTTCAGAATTGCGCTTTGAAACGTAAGGTGGTTTTAGCCCACAGAGTCAGTCAATAAATGAATCTAGGTAGGTTCTCAGGTCATTAAAATCTGCCTGATTAAATTTTCGAACGGTAGACCTTTAAGCTGGTTGTTGCAACCAGTAACAGATAAGGTCATAGGCTAACACTGTGTCCAAATGGCGGCTTGATGATCGCTGTCTACCAAGTGGCTCGCATTAGTGATGACTTAGTCGAGCAGAGAATGGATCTGACCAAAAGGATGCTGCGTCGGGGCGCTGACGTGCTGTTTCCACGCCTTCCGTCGTAGCAGCGTTGATAAGGATGTCGAGAATCCACTTTAACATTCCTGGTGAAAAACTGGTGCCCAGTTTATCTTGGGTGCATTAAAGTCACCCATAATAAGCGGATGAGTAAAGCGTTGTAGCCTTAGACTTACCAGAAGCATGTCGCCGTCGGAGACTTCGGATGAGGGAGAACGATAAATAACCCCACTAGGAGGAACCCTAGTAGCACAACCGTTCCCTGAGTGTTCCCTGACCGTTCCCCGAGTGATCCTTGAGTGTTCTAACTAGACACTTGCGGAACACTCAGGGAACGGTGGTCACACAGTGTTAGTCCAAGCCACAGAGCGTCACATGTATCGGAAGACTGAAAGCCACCGATAACCGTGGATGTCGGAAGACACAGCTGAAGAAAAATCGCAGGTCCTCCATTCTCCCTCGAGCGGAGTAATCCCGATAAACCGAATACCCCGGGACACTCAGTTCACTGCCACTGATATCGCCTGTAAGTCAGGTCTCCGTGAAAGCAAACATGTGGGGTTGGGTCTCATGAATTAACTGTCTGTTTTCCAGTAACTTATTGAGAAGACTCAGACAGTTCGTATACATGCATTTGGAAGCCACTTCTTGGTTGAGAAAGGAGGGTGCGATGAAGAGCATGGGAAAAAAGACAGAATTGAGGAGTGGGGGGGGCTCGACTCGGTCTGTTCTTCCGAGTTGTTCTGAAGGCCCTCCTTCGAAGTTGTGGAAGCGACATCACCGCCTGTGCGTACGTCAATGACCCTTCAGGAACTGCAACCTCAGCGCTCCTGTCAAATCCCGCTTCTTGGGGGGTGCTTGGAAGTTTTCACCCACGGAAAATTTGACTTCTTCGCCTGCCATGTGCGGGGTTTAGAAGACGGCAATGCGCGCGGTGTTAAGGAAGGGCGACCTGACGGGTGGTTTACGATGTTTAATGCACAAAACTTGTTGGATCAAGGGGAGTTGACTGCACTAGTGCAGTAGCTACTACGCGTCAGAAAGCAAAAATGCTAGTGCACTACCACGGTAGACCATGATCTCTTCAGTTATCACAGAAGAAGAAATTATTTCACCACACACCCCGCCTTCAAACCTGGTCCGATGACCTAAATCACCGAAACCTGCGTCGTAGACATATATGTTTCTTTTAACTGGAAGATGGATGTAAACGACCCATCGCGCGTATTTTTCAAAATCGGTGTTGTAACAATATCGTAACGCGCAAACGAAACCAGCGAGCGCGCACGAATTGAATTTGAGTTGTGCGACGGAGCATGCTGCTGTGTTTTCGGTGCCGTCTTGGTTCGCGTTTGTGTAAGTCGTGTGTATGGATTACTGGGACTTCGGCTCATGCATGTCTGTAAGGTTCCTCTTTCCAAAACTGATGTTCGACACACTACATCAGAAGTACGCTGTCCACTTCCACGTCCACGTTGCACGAAGGTTGGTCCGCAGAGTCACGGGCATTCAAAGCAGAGTCGGTTGGCCTGCATTTTACAATATAGAAAATGTTGTGCATTCGATTTAAACTTTCCGCTGATGTTCTCTCTTGTAATCTATTTCAGGTCGTCCAACTACGGATTACTCAGCGTGTTCCACACGGCATGAACGTCCATAGAACTGTTGTAGCGGCCTGGAGATTTCACTGGCCTGCCTGCGGTATGGTGTGTAAAATAGTTCCAAAACTCATAGTTGCATATTGTACCTAGGCTATTAAGAAAGTTCACATGATGCATGTTGTCCGATTGTTCGTCTATATGTCATGTGACCGAGGCGCGAACCCGAAGAACACACGTGTCACCTTCTTCCGGTTTACTCGCTCGTCGACGGCCGGTCTCTAGCCTCTATAACTATTTTGCGTGTCGGTGCCTTTTATAGCGCTATCAGAGACCACCTGTATATTTCGTCGAATAAATATTTGGTCTCTCTCCTCAAAAGCCTTTTGCTTTTCGCGTCTGATAATTACGTACCTGGGGAAAAAGCGACTTAGTGCGACGAGCACTAAACTGTGACAATCTGTTCTCCCCTGCAATCACATGTTTGGAACGATTAAAAAATGCGTTGTTATTGGACTTTGATTTCGTGTTGCCATTGACGTTGTGCGGATCGCCACCTCGTTTCTGTATCGCCAGTACACTGGTTGTGATTGTTCTTTACGTCTTTTCTCTGGTTTTGGATTGCGTCGGGACTGTCTGCGATCGCTGTCCCGTGAATACATTCATCGTCCTGTTACAGTGTTGTAGTAGCATATAGTGCGCCGCCATTTTGTTTTGCCAAACATAAATTCTTCCGCTCCCTTTCAGGTCCTCGAACACGTGGGTTGGCCGCGTCCGTGCAACGGGCTGAGGAAGCTGTCCAACCAAACCCGAGGTCGACGGTCAGTGAGCGTGAGTCCACGTCTGATTGGTGGGAACTCCCGACTCGTGGCACCCATTATATATATATATATATATGTATATATGTGTGGATAAGGACACGTTATAGAACGATCTCTCTCGGTATCCTAGCTGTGTCAATACACGTTTCTTGTTAATTCGTGGTTTTTCTATTTTGTGAATCAGACTGTTTTGTGCTTGATTGCGAGAGTTAGAAATTTTGTGTACTGTGACTTGTGATTGGCCCAATTGGTATATTACAGTATTGTACCGCAGCGTGCTGTCAACCGCATCTTCGTTTTCCTTTATGTAATTCGTGAGGATGTCTTACTGTGCCTTTGGCCCACATTTGTTTCTTTTATTTCCTTTCACGAGAATATCCTTGGAACTGCCGCTTCTGAGGAACGCTCTCCATGCATGTCTCTACGCTGCACAAATGGGGTTTGCAGTGTATCGGTTGTGTTAATACATAACTGCCCAAATATATACGTGTATGACGATGCACATGTTATTCGTGCCATCAGTAAGTGAGGGCATTCTTTATTCTCATGACACTGATTATATTATAGCATCCAATGCGAAGTCCAAAAATCGTGAACTTCACACTTTCTCACAGCTTTAGGAGCGCTTTTAAAATTACCTCAAGGATGTCGACGTTATATGCGTTTGTGGGACTAGCCGTAAGTTGAAAACAGTTTCGAAGTACGATAACGTAAGGTGACATGTTGCCCTGTGTGCGTAGGTGTGCAACGTCTCTAGCGGGTTAATTCTTGTCGGTGTTAACAACCCAGTTTTTGTGACGCATGTTGCAAACCACGATTCCATGTGGGCCGGAGAAATGTCTGTCTGGCCGTGAGCTAATTCAAGTTGAAACATAGCCACCCCCTCAATCTTCTGGTATGAGTCCCATCCTACAAATCGCAAATCCACTGTCAGTGAAGTGAACGAATCCAGGGGCTCATTCGGGCACAATACACTAGCTGTTGTTATTGAGCAGTTTGTTGTGACTGTTTGTGGAAAGTTTATCACAACCGCTGACATTGAAAGCATTCGACAAACCGAGACCTGTAACATCGAGTGAGTTTTCCGCGTGAGATGGGTAAGCGAACATTGCAGAACACCCAGAAAGTGCTATCGGCAATTTATATCAGTTTCTAGTTACCGGCAGCATGCGATGTACAAGTACGTTCGTATTGAAAAATATGCTCCACTGCATAGGTAGTTTGAAAATTCCTGAGATGACGGGTTAGCACATAGCGGCATGGAAAATCGTGATCGACAAAATGGCTGCGCAAATGAGGCAGCATCATTGGTGTTTGACAGCGGCATCATGTTGTGTTGCTTGCATGTGCGTAACGCCGTTCGTAAGCATGCAATTGGATGGAATTCGTTTGTCACGTTCGTTAGCAGACGAATTATTTTCGCATCCGGTATCTCTTTAGCTGAATTTCTAAGATAGACAATGAGAGGCAGATTATTGGAGAGTAAGTGGTTTTAAATCAATAGCCTTGAACATTGCAGCATTGTATACAACGTTGTGGGGAAGCTCCCGTCGTGAATAGCATGCAAGTCAATTGTGATTAACACTCTTACCGTTCAATATGGCTTCCCAGAATTCACACTCTGTCAATGTCTCGGAGCCACTTCCACTTGTACAATAAGGCTTTCCGTAGTGTTGAGATCCGTTTACAAATATCGCATGCCAATTCGTGATCGGTAGCTGGTAAAGTACAAGTTGCCAGTTTGAAATTCGTCAGGTCCACATCTTCAGTCTGTCACTGCAGCCAACTTCATCTGTTAATATAGTCCTCCATCATTTGCTTGTCAAACAACATGACCGCAGCAGTCGCGCGGCAGAGGTCTTTTTTGACAACAAGTTTGCATTCGCTAGCAAAATAGTAGAAGTGCAAAGACTGGCTAATCTGTGTGCCATNACTATTTTACCAAATGGTGTGAAACCTTTCCGATGCCAAACCAAGAGGCTTCTACCATAACATCGTTGTTCTTAAACGGATGGATCGCTCGTTCCGGTACACCCAGTGAGCTACACTATGACCAAGGCGCCGCGTTTGAAAGTCGCCTCCTAGAAGAATTATGTCGTATGTTGCGCATACACAAAACACGAAAAACTCCTTATCAATCTCAGAGTCACGGCTTGGTCGAACGAACCAATCGTACTGTAATGACGATTCTGCATGCCTTTATTGAACAACACCAGTCAGATCGTTGGGACGAAATCCTGCTGGAGTCTGTTAGCTTATAGGGCTGCCGTCCCCACCAGTACAGGGTACACGCCTTCATTACTCACCCTAGGGCATGAACTACTCCTGCTAATTGAAGTACTAACACCGCTGGCGCCAGCCGAATGCATAGGTTTGCCACATTATGTCAAGGAGCTGGACGTACGGTTGCGAGTCACCTATAAAATTGCCGCCCAGCATCGGTCAAAGTCGCAACACCATCAGAATAACTGTTATGATCGTACAGCAAACGTACCAGTTTGCCGCATCGGGAATCACGTCTGGTTGTACAGACCGAAACCACCATTGGGGGCTGCGCACAAATTTCATCGCCCGTGGCTAGGTTCATTCGCAATTGTGCGAGTGTGGTCACTCACTGAATATGTAATTCACTACACTACAAACTCAACAGCGGATGTACTTACGGTACATTACAAACGCCAGAGGAAGCCCAGATGCGGTCCCTACCAGTGCCACCTGTCAGCGTTCCGATCGCGGAGCAGACAGTCAAAATACCAGCCGAAGGTGGTTGCAGCAACATTGGCGGTACCGAGGCACTGCGGTCACTGCCTCATTGAGAGGGGAGCAGTGTAACAGTATGGAAAATGTTGTGCATTTGATTTGAACTTTCCGCTGATGTTCTCTCTTGTTATCTATTTCAGGTCGCCCACCTACGGATTACTCAGCGTGTCCCACAGGACATGAACATCCGTAAAACTGTGACATTCTGTTCTCCCCTGCAATCACATGTTTGGAACGATTAAAAAATGCGTTGTTATTGGGACTTTGATTTCGTGTTGCCATTGACGTTGTGCGGATCGCCACCTCGTTTCTGTATCGCCAGTACACTGGTTGTGATTGTTCTTTACGTCTTTTCTCTGGTTTTGGATTGCGTCGGGACTGTCTGCGATCGCTGTCCCGTGAACACATTCATCGTCCTGTTACAGTGTTGTAGTAGCATATAGTGCGCCGCCATTTTGTTTTGCCAAACATAAATTCTTCCGCTCCCTTTCAGGTCCTCGAACACGTGGGTTGGCCGCGTCCGTGCAACGGGCTGAGGAAGCTGTCCAACCAAACCCGAGGTCGACGGTCAGTGAGCGTGAGTCCACGTCTGATTGGTGGGAACTCCCGACTCGTGGCACCCATTATATATATATATATATGTATATATGTGTGGATAAGGACACGTTATAGAACGATCTCTCTCGGTATCCTAGCTGTGTCAATACACGTTTCTTGTTAATTCGTGGTTTTTCTATTTTGTGAATCAGACTGTTTTGTGCTTGATTGCGAGAGTTAGAAATTTTGTGTACTGTGACTTGTGATTGGCCCAATTGGTATATTACAGTATTGTACCGCAGCGTGCTGTCAACCGCATCTTCGTTTTCCTTTATGTAATTCGTGAGGATGTCTTACTGTGCCTTTGGCCCACATTTGTTTCTTTTATTTCCTTTCACGAGAATATCCTTGGAACTGCCGCTTCTGAGGAACGCTCTCCATGCATGTCTCTACGCTGCACAAATGGGGTTTGCAGTGTATCGGTTGTGTTAATACATAACTGCCCAAATATATACGTGTATGACGATGCACATGTTATTCGTGCCATCAGTAAGTGAGGGCATTCTTTATTCTCATGACACTGATTATATTATAGCATCCAATGCGAAGTCCAAAAATCGTGAACTTCACACTTTCTCACAGCTTTAGGAGCGCTTTTAAAATTACCTCAAGGATGTCGACGTTATATGCGTTTGTGGGACTAGCCGTAAGTTGAAAACAGTTTCGAAGTACGATAACGTAAGGTGACATGTTGCCCTGTGTGCGTAGGTGTGCAACGTCTCTAGCGGGTTAATTCTTGTCGGTGTTAACAACCCAGTTTTTGTGACGCATGTTGCAAACCACGATTCCATGTGGGCCGGAGAAATGTCTGTCTGGCCGTGAGCTAATTCAAGTTGAAACATAGCCACCCCCTCAATCTTCTGGTATGAGTCCCATCCTACAAATCGCAAATCCACTGTCAGTGAAGTGAACGAATCCAGGGGCTCATTCGGGCACAATACACTAGCTGTTGTTATTGAGCAGTTTGTTGTGACTGTTTGTGGAAAGTTTATCACAACCGCTGACATTGAAAGCATTCGACAAACCGAGACCTGTAACATCGAGTGAGTTTTCCGCGTGAGATGGGTAAGCGAACATTGCAGAACACCCAGAAAGTGCTATCGGCAATTTATATCAGTTTCTAGTTACCGGCAGCATGCGATGTACAAGTACGTTCGTATTGAAAAATATGCTCCACTGCATAGGTAGTTTGAAAATTCCTGAGATGACGGGTTAGCACATAGCGGCATGGAAAATCGTGATCGACAAAATGGCTGCGCAAATGAGGCAGCATCATTGGTGTTTGACAGCGGCATCATGTTGTGTTGCTTGCATGTGCGTAACGCCGTTCGTAAGCATGCAATTGGATGGAATTCGTTTGTCACGTTCGTTAGCAGACGAATTATTTTCGCATCCGGTATCTCTTTAGCTGAATTTCTAAGATAGACAATGAGAGGCAGATTATTGGAGAGTAAGTGGTTTTAAATCAATAGCCTTGAACATTGCAGCATTGTATACAACGTTGTGGGGAAGCTCCCGTCGTGAATAGCATGCAAGTCAATTGTGATTAACACTCTTACCGTTCAATATGGCTTCCCAGAATTCACACTCTGTCAATGTCTCGGAGCCACTTCCACTTGTACAATAAGGCTTTCCGTAGTGTTGAGATCCGTTTACAAATATCGCATGCCAATTCGTGATCGGTAGCTGGTAAAGTACAAGTTGCCAGTTTGAAATTCGTCAGGTCCACATCTTCAGTCTGTCACTGCAGCCAACTTCATCTGTTAATATAGTCCTCCATCATTTGCTTGTCAAACAACATGACCGCAGCAGTCGCGCGGCAGAGGTCTTTTTTGACAACAAGTTTGCATTCGCTAGCAAAATAGTAGAAGTGCAAAGACTGGCTAATCTGTGTGCCATTTACCCATTGCCCCGGTTACGAGCAGTAGGCAACCCAGGTGTATCAAGAAGCTCCAAACAGAATTGTCATGTAGAAACTGCGGTGAACCGATCCGTAGGATAGGTTTCTTGTGCTCATTGGCCTGTGTTCGAGAGAGAGAGCAGTCTCCAACTTCAACCGGATCATCAACGGGGGGGTTCCGGTAGCGAAATTCATAACGTTGCACAATCATCCGTGCGATGTTGTTGTTGTAAACTACGAAGCCTCCAGACGTCGGCTGACCGCGAAGGAAATCGGGGAGTTCCGACCATGGCCGCTCAATGGCCCTGTATCCTTCAACATCACCGAGTACATCCGACAGCACTTCTACAAAAGAACAACGACGAAGGAAGTGTGCAGCCCTTGAACACGCTTATTAGCCAACAGCACCACCGGTGGTTACCTCCGTCTCTTGCACACCCAAATGAATATAGCAGGCAAGTGCTACCACAAAGCAGATGACGAGAACTGTTTGACACATTTTATGTTCATGAGTAATGAACAAACAGAAGTATGTCGGCGCTACCCTGACGTCACCTGTCTAGACGACACTCATAAGAGCTGTAAGTAAATTATATTCTGTATGTTTTGGTTGTTGAGTATGACCTTTTCTGCTACCTTGGCGTGGTGGTCAAGCTTGCGTGCTGTTTTGATCCGGAGGGCTGTGCTGACTGGGACTCCGGTTCCTTCAGGTTCGACCTTGTCAGATTGGCCAAAAGGGAGCAGCCAGACATAAAGCAGATGCGCGCGTTTGTTATGTGTGTTGATGTTGTGCTGTGGCTTCTTCAAGCGTGGTGCTCGTTGCTACCTGAACTGACTCTGTCTGTCTGCAGGGACAGTGTGTGCAGTGTTACTGTTCCTGTGAGTGGGTGCTGGATCTGCTTTGATATGGCTGTCGATCCTCTCTTTGCCGGCTGATGCTGCCATGTGTGCATGTGTGTGAGTTACCTGTTGCCTTGTGATTTAGGCTTTTTAGCCAGAGGCTTTGGTTGAGGGCCCTAATCGCTCTCCTGCACAGGTCTGGGCGTCCTGGCAGTATCAAAGGCACATGCATACAATGATGTTACAAAATAATTGGCTTACCATACTGCATCGGCCGTCGCGCAGACTAAACCGGGT
>QNGE01009722.1:0-12097 GCA_008508345.1 Paragonimus westermani
ATGAGTGGTAGACGTTCACTCCACTTCGTTGCGTCAGACTGAACAGTTATTGAGGCTTCCAGTTGTCGATGAAAACGCTCGGCTAAACCGTTAGAACGAGGGTGGTATGCTGCCGTTTTGGTGTGCGAGCAACCCAGTAACCGCGTGAAATTACGAAAAAGCGAATACTGGAACTGGGTGCATCGATCCGTATTGATTGTAGATGGCACACCACAATTAGCGATCCAGTGTTCCAAGAACGTTTTAGCGACTGTCTCTGCTGAAATACCTCTCATGTGCACAGCTAAAGGCCAACGGGTAAAACGGTCGATTGCGGTCATTATATGCGTACAATCGTTCGAGGGTGGTAGTGGTCCAACGATGTCAAGATGCACATGGGAAAAACGGGCGTCTGGTTCGAAGAATGTGCCTGATGTGGTAATCGTATGCTTGCGCACTTAACTCCTTTGGCACTCTAGACATTGTTGTGACCAAAGGCGAACGTCTTTGTTCATAGTGGGCCAAACAAAGCGTTGTGCAATCAATTTCAGTGTGCCGCGTTTCCCGGGGTGAGATGAACGATATAAATGATTGAAAACAGTACGTCGGTAAGAAAGTGGAACGAAAGGTCTGGGTGTACCCGTTGAAGTATCACGCAAAATGTCGCCAGCTCGCGTCGGTAAAGGGATGGTAGACAATTTCAAGGACTTACAGATGGAAACGTTCTTCATGTCCTCACTGCACTGCTGGGCTGTGGCCATTCGAGACAAATCGAAGGAAGGAGGTGATTGGACTGAGTTGACGTCAGGTCGTGATAATGTATCAGCTACGATATTGACGTCACCACGTAGGTGTCGGATGTCAATGGTGATTCGGGAGATGTAGTCCAAATGTCTGATTTCGCGCCGAAATTACCGATCAGGTTTAGCATGAAAAGCAAATGTTAGAGGCCTGTGATCGGTTTGCATAACAAAATGTCGACCTTCCAAAAGATGTCGAAAATAACGGATCGCCAAATAAATGGCCAGAAATTCGCGTCCAAATGTGTTGTATTCAGTCTGCGCTGGTTGTAACTTTTGCGAGGAAAAGGCCAGGGGTTGCTGTTCTCCATTCACAGACTGTTCCAGGACCGCGCCGACGACAGCGTTTGATGCATCTGTGGTGAGAATGAGACGAGCATTTGGATCGCAGTTGATGAAGCACAGTTTTGTGGCATTACATAAGGCTTCCTTTGCTGTCGAGAAAGCTGCTTTGGATTCAGGTGACAATTCAACTGACTTGCGTTTAGAGTCAACTAGGTCAGTTAAAGGTCTTACAATGTCCGCGCAATGAGGAATGAAACGTCGATATTAGTTGAGTATGCCCAGAAATCGTCGGAGTTGTATCATCGTAGTGGGAGTCGGAATAGTAGAAGTAGACCCAACTTTATCTGGCAGAGGTGTGATGCCGATTTGTTCTATGCGATGTCCCAGAGTATCCAATGACTTTACTCCGAAGGCATACTTGTCGACGTTGATTTTGATATCATATTGCGCAAAACGTTAAAAACAGCACGAAGGTGAGAAAAGTGTTCCTCGTTTGAGCGGCTAGCGATCAAAACATCATCGATGTAGACATACGTAAAAGGGATTCCGCGTAATACTTCGTCCATGAATCGTTGAAATGTTTGAGCCGCATCACGGTGCCCGGAGGGCATCCTTGTGAGTTCAAAAAGTCTGAAAGTTGTTGTAACGGCTGTCTTTGAAATATCCTCCTCCGCGACCGGGATGTGATAATAGGCGCGTTGAAGGTCTAATTCAGAGAAGATGGTAGCGCCAGCGAGTCCTAAAGAAAAGTCGTGTATGTGGGGTATATGATACCTGTCCGGGATTGTGCAGTTGTTGAGAGCACGGTAATCATTGCAAGGTCGTCAATCACCAGGAGACTTTTTAGGTACCATATGTAACAGTGTTGCCCAAGAGCTGTTCGAAGGTCAAATTATGCCCAACGGAAGCATATGTTCGAATTCAGCTTTGACTATTTTGAATTTATCTGGATGTAAACGGCGTGGACGGGCGAAAACCGGAGGACCGCGTGTTGTAATGTGATGTTCCACACTGTGCTTAACCGTCTCGCTATGTGAGCACGGCCAAGTTGACGAAGGGAAATCCCTCAGCAGTGCTGCAAAAGTCAGTGTTGGTGGAATAGGGGGTCGGATGTCGATTGACGCTATCGTCGATTGAAAATCATTTACTGTGCTGGTGGTAGTGTTGTCAATTAGCTTACGCCTCTTGACATCAACGGAAAGGTTAAAGTGTGCCAGGAAGTCGGAACTGATTAGTGGCGTTTGAACGTCGTCAAGCAGGAATATTCAACGGAAACATCGCCGGAGACCAAGATCGACAGTCAGTGAGCGCTTCCCGAAAGTTGTGATGCGACTTTGATCCGCGGCCTGTAAGGTTTACTGGCCTGACTGAAGTCAATCACTTGGTTGCGGAGTAATGTCGCTGACCTCGGCTCCGGTATCGATAAGAAATCGCAAGCCGGTCGACCGGTCCCTGATGAAAAATAGGCGACTAGTACCTGCTTGGCCAGCAACAGTCTTCGCCGTTACTGGCTGGCCTGCCGGTTTGACGGTGACGCGTCGCGAGTTCGGAATGTGCACGGCAGGGTGCACTTCTTTGCTTTGTCCCGAAAGTTTTGGTGGTACCAGCACCACTTTGGTCGAGTGCGAGAGTTAGCTTGTGTACGGCTTTCTGGTGGTTGTTTCTTCAGTTCGTTAATCTGCATATCCATATTGTCCGTACGGTGGCGCATTTTCTCTATCAAACGTTTCAGGATATCATCAGTTGTAGGGACTGAAGGAGGTGGCTTTGGAACGGTTACGGTCGTGGTACACACTGGCTGTGAAGGGAAAGTCTCTGCTACTTTGTCCGCAAGGGCTGCTAATTTATCGAATGAGCTCTCTTCATCCATGGCAGCCAAAATGTGTTGTACCGCGGATGACAGTTTCTCGGCCCATAACTGTTTTGAAATGGTATCGTCAAGCTTTCGAGAGCCCAAAAGACCTCTCATATAACGCAACAGTTGAGATGGAGACCGATCACCCAACTCGACCGAATTGAACAAATCATGCAAGAAATTTGCTTCTGACTTCCCAGTGCGTTTTATGATGGCGTCTTATAAAATAGTATAGGGGAAATCAGCTGGGATTGATTCCAACAGTTCTTCCACCTCAGCCGCGACATCAAAAGGAAGTGATTGTATCACGTATGAAAATCTTATTTCCTCTGATTTTATCCGTCTGGTAGTGAAAACAGCCTCCATCTGATGAAACCACAACCGAGGGTTTCGGGCGCTGTACTCAGGCAGTTTTAAAGCAACGCTGTGCTCGGTTTCAATGTCAATGACTCCAGTGTTGTCAGCCATTGTTCATGATAACAAAAAGTGGATAGAAACGCAGTTTGGAAGAAAAAAATGAGCGGGCTCATCAATAAATGTAGTGGATTTAAACAGCATATGGGAACTCAGGTGTAAATAGGAAGTCGAAATCTGATGAAAATGAAGACAAATAACTCACACTAGTTTGTGGATGCACGTTGGTTCACTTTTCCACTACACCAAACGGGGATTCCCAGTGATACTACTTCTCGTGTGTCTTCCAGATAGTCTCGATGTCACGACCGAGATAATTCCAACGACAGATAAATAAATAATTTGCCGAACTGAACGGTCGATCACGCCGAATTCTCATTCTTCCAAAGATTTTTACGCCGCCGACCCTGAACGCGAACAGCAAGCAGAACTCGCGAACTCGGAAGTGTAATTTGAAAATTATTGATTACTCTGTGTACCGATTAATCTCGTTCAAACATCATGTGTACATGCGAGGTTGGAGAAGATGGAAAGGCATGAATAGCAATAAGAAACATGAAGTAAAAAATAGTGTACAAGACGCTACACTATGTGAGTAGTGTCCAGCTCGCCTCATCATTTCCAGTGCAAACTGAAGATTGCTGCTCGAACGTGACTCCATTGCTCATTGAGTTGAGCGCTTGCGGCTTCTGGTCGTACTGTCTCTCTCACTGGTGTGAGCTCATCGCAATTTTACATTTCTGAATTTGTGCTTTCGTTGAAGTGGAAATACTCAACTAACACCGCTTTCCCATCACGATTCGTAATTACCGGTTTTTAATCCTGAGAGCGCTTTGAAAACGAGTTCTGCGTTAGAATGTTATCTTTCTGATAGGCTAGTCAAATAAGTAGTGCTGAATTGGATAAAAAACTCAAACTTGCCTGTTTGTTCGAGTTTGTTTTCGTGAACAATTCAAATTTATCCCCGTGTGTGCAAACTACGTCATAAACTGTGCCTTACAGCACACTGAGTGAAGAATTTCGAAGAAAAAATCAAAATAATGATTAGGTGATAGGCATATTGGGAATGGAAATGTGTGCACACCCGAGAAAATCAAGTCAATACAGCGGACTGGTGCTATCGAGAAATATAACTGATAATTCACCCTTTAGTTTACACACGGATGATCAGAGCCTATTAGACCGGAAGCAATGGCCTGCGTTATGTATCATGTTCGAGGTTAATGGTGACATAGTAGCCGTACAATTGATGTGGTGAGTTTACCAACGGTATGAAAAACGACACCCTATTACTTTGTAGTCAGTATCAAAGAAGAAATTGGTAAGCGTTAAAGAAGTCAATTAAAAGTGTAATGTGCCTATGAAAGATCGTTAAAAAGCTGAACAACATTTAAGCAGGACAGACCACATTCTCGGGCCAGCGCCTACATCCGTTTCTACTATGCCGGTGAAACTGAACTACATCATATGTAGCCATACTTTGTTTAGGGTATCGTCAAACGCTTTTGTCGAATCAACTACGTCCTACGTAAAAACTGACAGTCCGAAAACGTTACTTCATTTCACTACGAGTTGTCTCATGTTTTTCCTACACCTGGTAGATCCGAAATCGTTCGAAGATGGTTTGTTCAAACATTAATCATTATTTCTCAAATTTACCAGGTGGAATGTTACAAAACACTGCAAAATTCAATTCTGCTGTCTTGCTCAGTCTTTATTTCTGAATATAAGTATGAACTATTCATTAGTAATGCCGGTAATTGTTGATTTCCTCATATAGTTACAATAGAAATACAATATATTTTGAGTTGCACTATCAACAGTTTGAGCAATGTTATTTCGCCCATAACAGCAAGACGCATGAAATCTGTCACTCGATGCGTACCTTCAATCGTTTACTGAACACTATATAGTCCTGTTTTTGTATGATTCACCTGCCAGTTGTATTGCAGCGGGACTTCAAAAATTTGGCAATCACTCTACTGACGGCAAACGATCATTTCGTTAGTGTGGCAATTTTGGGGAGTGATCAACACTTGTACTAATTTTGTACTCAGTCTCTTAATGGAATATAGAAGAAAAGCCTTTCAGGCGGACTTCTCTCTGATGAATTTCACTGGCCAGTTTCATTTTATGTTCCATCTTCCGTATGCTATTAGTCAACTGGACAATTTGTCCGAAACCCTGAGAACTTTCGAGTGAAGTAACAGATGGACGTAGAATTACAAATTGAAAAACAACGTTTCTTTTCTCTGGCGGGAATAAACCAATGATAAGATTTAATCACTAGTACACTCACTCTTTCTCAAAGTATTCATAAACTTCAGGACTACCTTTTCCATCACCTGTTCATTTCTCTTACGCTTATCACGTAATAAGTCATCCACAACCACTTATCTATAATATGCATTCCTTCATGCGATCCCAACCAAATGCTGCACACTAATGTTGAGGTGATTGGGCAGATCACCTGAAGCTGTTAACATTGTGCGTCAAATTTGTTGGCTACATAGAGCTGAGACAGTGACGTTTGGAAGTGCCATTTTTATTCGTGTTTGGGGCAGGAGTATCCGGAGAATAATCGTATAAAACGAACCACTAGATAATCCTGAACGCGTAAGCGAGAATAAGTTAACTTTTGCTATGAAAATATCTGACAATATCTTTCGTCATATATCCTCAACCTACTCTAGGGTTTAACATGCTCAGGTGATCTCATGGCTCATCGAGCAATATTCTCTACATAAGTCAGTCGTTAAGTCTTTTTATTTTCACTGGTCAGAGAGTTATTCTCAACACACAGTTACTGATAACTGAGAAGCGCGTGGCTACCTCACTGAACTAAGCCAACGGTAGCCTTCACTTCCTGACTCATACTGGCTGCGGGTTGCTACCATCGAAAATTAGAACAGAACTCAAGTCACCCTCATATTTCATTTGATATGAAATTCATTGTTGTATTGATCAAAGAGAAAATGTGTCCAATAATTTTAATGAGAAAAATAAGGTAATGGCGAATAAAGAGGGGATGACAAAATGATATTTTTACTCAAAGTTAATGGCATCAGTGAACTTCCAGCTGAATGAACGGCCAAGCGTGAAGAATATTTTGGACTAGACTTTCCATCCAAATCACTTGTTTACGGTTGATCTGACTGAATCAGATTTCGTAAGAATGATTTCGCAAAATTCAGTTTTGCAGCGTCTCTCAATAGTTCAGCTGCTGAAACCTCGTTTTGATTCTTGATTGTACGGGAGGAACGAACCGGCATGTCGAAAATGTTGTCCACGTTTTTAATGTGACCACATCATTGGCAAGAAGGAAAACTTGTTTATAAGGTAATTACACAGTGATCAAATGCCTGTGCAGTTCACATGAAACCGATGCAAAGAAATCTGTCTTTTCGGAGCTTAACCTAAGCAACCAGTTCTATGGAGCAGTTCAGAGAAAAACTGCTGAATATGAAGTATGAAGTGAAAACATACATATACATATATACATGTAACTAATATGTACAAACGTTGACAAGTATATGAGTCGATTTCATACTGCTCTCATGTTATCGTTAAATAGTTTCGGTCAGTTGACTTAATTTCAGACCCGCCGGTATAAACGACTAGCATCCTAGATATCTTAATCGTCGAGAAAATTGGCTGTTCAATTTAGGTGCAACACGCGGTAACTCATTCTTACTTATCTAATATTCTTGCAGTTATCACCTGCCAGAGAAGAGTATTCTGTTCGGAGCAGAGTAACATGCACAGTTTGACTCGTGTTACGTTTCTGTCACTGGTTATGGTACAGTGATTAGTAAAAGTATGCTTTCCGTCATTTTTGAAGAGAATGCGACGTGTTTACAGAATTCCAATGGTCATCATATGTTTGAGTGAGATATTACTTGCACGCAATCTTGAGCTGTTTAGTTGCAGCCTCAATGATGTTAAAAGGAATAATGTGATGTTCCAAACGGATTTGTGTGCTCAATGTAGGCATGGGTTTATTATTGATTAAAGCCCTACCGCAGCCAACCGAGCGAGAATGGCCATTTAGGGAACTCCAGGAGATTGCTTGCTTGAATTTATTTCATTTTAGCTTAGACGCGGGGCCGCAGCTTACAGAGTGAAACATAACGCCATAAACGTGCCTCTGATCTTCGGACTGCCGAAATGATTGTACACACTTATGTTAGAAACAAGGGATTTTGAGACGCGCGACTGGAGACAAGCTTATTCTATCGAGTATTTCCATGGGAATTTAGTAATAATAAATAACTGGTCTTCTCGACTTGGGAAATGTGCTCACAAGGTTTGAATGGTCTTAAGGTAACTGAGCGGAATTCAAGATCAATTGGAAGTGAAGTAGTAAAAACTGGGCAGAAAATCAGCATACAATTTGCCACTACGTTGATGAGTAGCGGAAGTTTGATCAAATATGAATACTACCCTCCCCTACAGTTCATTCCGTTCTGTGAGGGGCGCCTGTTCACATAAATCATTTTTTGACACTCTCTGTGCCATATTGTTATCGAGCAAGACACCGACATCGCCCATTCTGTACTGTTCTGGGTTTGCATACTTGTTGTTTCAGTGTATGTGAAGCTGAATGATGGTAAGTAGACGATTATGTGTGAACGTTGAATGCGTGGTTAAAGTTACGCACAGTTAGATCATAGTAAGTAGTGTAGGTCAAGTTTTGATGGGTTCGGTATGTTTTGAAGCAGACAATTGATTCAGCCACAGTGTGTGAGTTAGAGAGTGAGCGTACTGTATGCTTTTGATATAGACCATTTAATTATTTTCTACCTTCATTGGGTTCGTGATGCTCCTATATCCATCTCAGGCACTATGGTCACTAGTGCACGCACGCAGTAACTGGTGTAATAAATGGTGTGATTCTTCAATGATTAGTGAACTGTATTAAAGTATGTGAGACGTTACTGGACTGTGTATAGAAAACTTACTAGCAATGTGCTCGCCACACCAAGTCACTTCCTCATCTGTGTTGTCAATAGAGACCATTGCTGTTTACAGACCGGATCAAGAGTTTCTTTGAGATTCAGTAGAATGGGAACCGAATACAAAGGTTGAAATAATGTTTATTTGATTGCATGGTTGAGTACATTTGTGAACTCTGAAATGATTATCAGAGACGTTTCTGAAGGTCAACGAACACCATGCGAATTACACTTGATAAAGCGGCACCCAAGTTGTCGGGGAACATGGTGAAGCTTAGTGTGTTTGTTACGCTATGAATTCAAACATCGGTCAGCAAAAGACGGGAAAATCCTGTAAACACATAATGCGAGTAGACAAGTCGTTAGGTCGTGCTATCTATAGTAGACATTTTCAACTGCAAGCAATGTTTGGGATGTGTGGGTGGCATATCTCATACAGCTGAATCCCGCAGACTGTAGCAAACGGTGGAATGAGCTTGTGCATTGAGGAACAACCTGATGAATTTGACGCACATACCGCACCATTTTTCGCAAGGATTGGCTACAACTGTACAGACAGTTCACAATTAACGCCGTCGAATCACATACAGCGAAAACAGACTGACATCGTAGCAATTTTTGCCCATGTAACCTGCATAATTCCTTCCTGATATTTCCGTTTGTAGCAAAAGGTTACTCAAGCTTAGTTGGTGAGTTTTAATTACACCAACTAATATGTACTTATTGTGAGAACAATGTGCGTCGAAAAGTACATTCATTTGTGTTACCTGTTTACACTAGGTGAATCAGCGCAATATCCGTACAACAAAAATTTTCTTAAGAACCACAAGATGCTCTTCACGGGAGATACCATGAAGAATTAGCAAAAATGATAACCACAGAGATGCAGCTGTAAAATATTCTTGTAAATTACACCGACTATCAAACAGTTAATTGAAACGATATTTGAGATATTAGCAAATGGAGTTAAGTTATAAGCACGGAAGGGAAGCGGTCGATTGTTTCTTCTGATCATGTGAGCCGCGATTATTTGATTGTTGTGTGCGAACTAACCATGAAGTAACAACAGTACTGGTAATCGCGTTCTTCTCTGTAAAAACAAGTGAGTCCAGCAGCTGCATGCATGACTCGGTAGAATAGCGCATGCCGCACAATTCACACACAATTGCCTTATCTTAGTCAAGCAATTCCTGAGAAATCAGTTATCCTTTCCTTATTCCCTAGTTCGGACGTTGTTTTCCATGTCTAATTTGATAAAACTTGGTGATTAATTTCTGCGGTCATGTTGCGTTGTCGAGGCGTTATATTTTTTTTCGGAACTTTCGAGCATGCGATGTTTGCCGTAGTCAATCAATAGTGAAGAACTGATTCTTTAATTGAAGTGGCAACATTATTTATTACCCACGTTTGGGCAGAGTGAACAGGGTTGAAAACTGTGTTCAACACAACCACACCACGTAGTACTCGATTCACAGTGCCAAAGATATATTTACACAATTCAGTAAATGAAGTGCACCTCTGAAAACTTACGGTGGTCATCGATTGCATGGAAATATACCTACGAAAACATCTAGAGAACCCTGATGGGACGTTTCATTCGGTTGTCAGAATACGTCTCACTATATCCCAGCCGCCGTTGTGTTACATCAGGGTTTGTCATGTCGACTTGATTTCAACTGTATACGATGAATTTCAGAAAAATTAGCGTAATCCGACTAAATTGCGAAAGTTTATCCGCTTGAAAACGTGCCACGATAATTCCAACTCGACCACCAGAGCACTAACTTCTAATTGTCACGCACACGTCAATCGAGCAGTTTTTTAACATAACCTGAGATCAGTTGACGTTTTGGTTTTTTCTTAACCTGGAAAGCTTCTCTTATCATTTCAAAGTAGCCGAATAACAACGATGCGCGCATTGCAATACCCTTGGCAGTGATATGACTTTGGTTTCAGTAGTAGTGTTGTATAACAGGCAGCCCCGTTTGTGAATAGTGGAATGCGTGTTATGGGGAACCGAAAGGCAAGCCTCAACGCCGGGAACGGTGGGCCATAAGCGACTACCGGAATTGTGTGCACATACTGTGGGGGAAGTGCAACCAGGGCGAATAACAAGGTACTATTTCCCGATGTGTGTGAATGCACGTCAGGCGTGCAAATGAGTGTATGTTTCTACAGGGTTTCATGTTTTAACACAACTTTCACGGAAGTTCGTGCGATAACCAACTTTTCAGGCCAAGCTTCTTCCGGAGTCACGATAGTAAGAACACATTTATTATCACACGAAACCGTGGACTATCAGATTATATGAACATACCTTCCCTGACAGAACTGGGTAAAACCCTCTCTGTTATTTCAAAAATAAAGGACTGAAATATTACTGTGATAGTCCAATATATGAATGATTCAGTGAACAAGTATTACGTGGTGAGTTGGCTGATTGAGAAACTACTAAACAGGAAGTTCGCAATCCCTCGGTGTGATTTCATCAGTCATCTATCAGTATACATGTGTGGCATGTGGTTCGTGCCCCTGGTTGAAATCTGGCGAGAGCTTCCGATTCTCACGGATAGTTCGCTTCCGAATTATCACCCTCATCCAATATCTCACCAATAATACTGAGTTGGAAGCGGAATTGGTCGAGGTTTCTGGCTTGGATTCCTATATAAATGTGAAACTATTCTATCGGCCTGAGGATGCTGGCAGCCAAATTCATTATCCACTATCTTCCGACGCCACTTAGACTAAAGTAGTGTTTGGACGACAGTGAGTTTGAGTTTTCAGAGAAGTGAGCATTTTGGGTATCGCAGTTCCGTTCAAGTATTGAGAAAGTCACAATAACATACCAAGACATATTTATGAAATAACCTGAGTGATCATACCTAAAATGCAAGGTGCATAAATGAGATTTTGATATCGATTGTTGCGAACAGTTGCCAAGCGAACGGAATTTCCATCGGTCATTCTCCTGCCTGAGTTTGTAGATGGCTTTAACGTTTTTGTTTTAGCTGCACAAAGAATATAACTACAAAGAGAGCTTCAATTAGTTCTTTCCCCAATCACGTACAATCAATCAGTATTTACCATCATATTACTCAGTTACTCTAATCGATTTCGGTAAGTTGTTTCATGTGAGTTTGATCCCAAGACCAATTGTTCACCTCCAGTGAAAGTTAGCTCTTGCCCACATCTTATTTTGGTCATCCGACTCAGTAGAATTGATAGCACATCTGTTGAAAGAACTTTGTATATGACATCCAAATTAAATGGTAAAACATTGTCCTATGTACACTAAAAGCACTTAATCAATTGATAAGCTAACAAATTACGGTACGCCGTTATGAACACAACAGTGGTTAGCCTATCATGTACAACCTAACTCGGCGGTTTACCAACCGGAACCGAAAATTGCCAACCGACCTTACGTGGCCATGGTTAGAGACATTATGTTTGTGTAACCTATTGGCTGAAAATTATCACTCACTCCTTAACACCCAACGATATTTTCCAATTTTTGTTTGTGAGTGATATTTTTACCAAGGTTGCTCTGTAGAAGGCTAAAAGTGAGCTCTTATCGAGGAAGCTAATATGGTCAGTGATTTTGAAGTTGTTAAACTGACTATGTTATTAATTTGGAGAACAAATATTCCTAAGATAACCCGTCGAGTGAAGGAGAAGACGGTCATTGTAAAATCTTATGTTCACGTCTGCAGTCTATATTACCTATCAGAGTGGTCTGTACTGGTCCCAAATTAATTTAAACGTTCCATTACAATCAAATGAAAGTTCGGGGAATTTCCGCATTCTTA
>QNGE01009723.1:0-12085 GCA_008508345.1 Paragonimus westermani
TGGTAGCTGATTCCAGTAAGCAGATGTGAACAGACTGTTGGGCAATCTATATCCGCCTGTTTCGTCACTTATGCTTTTAAGAAGATTATTCCCAGAATCCAGGAAGCGCTTACTGGGCCTGACTACACTGGCCAGGGCAGACGATTTATGCCGGTGACCGCAATTTCAGACGGACCAATGGATGGTGCTAGTAGGCGTCACTAGTCTAGCTTGTGCACTGCTTGAATGACGGCATCATCGCTTTCAGCGATAGACACATTATTTATAATGATGCTCCTGAACCTACGTTCATCAACTTCTTAGACATCAGACAGCAACTGCAGGTGGGTGTAATTGTCTCTGTCAGAGCGTATCCGAGCTGACTTCTCTCTTCTATCATGGGTGACTCGTAGCAGCGTCATTTGTTTCTCGAAACCGTCTGCAGCACTAAAAGTAACCCTCAGTGGATGCAGCATGACAACATATTTAGGGTCATAGCTCTTCTGGAGACTGAAGTCGCCCTATGCAAATGCTAAGAAAATGTGACTGCTTAGAAAATATTAAAAGCTTCTTTCTGTCGAGCCCCACCTAGTTTGATGGCAGCGATGATCTACTTTCACGCAGACTGAACACAACTATAGGTCAGTACACAAATACTGGCAAGTTTGGTAGCATTATCTCGTGCTTGTTAGTGCCCAGGTCCACGGTACTTACTCCACAGTATCCGTCAAGGTAAAACAGCTGCGGTTTTCCCTACTGGTTCTTAGCGGATGGAATTTCACAGGTCGTTACACACGCATGTCTTCAAGCCTTCTGCCTATGTATATCTACTTTGATTAAGCAACCTGCTGATGATCAGGAATTTCTACTCAAGAACAAGTATTTTATACTTCCGCTTTTAAAATAAGTCAACACGCATTTTTTTAAGTATTTACACCTTCACAACAAATCCCAACATTTAAACATATAATTCGCAGTTGCATAGAACATACCTCAAGTCTTTGTTTGAACCTAACGTTTGTACATTTACATCGTCGTAAGCACGCAGAATAAACTCTCTTATCAAAGCTTTATTTATATGCAATCAAATTCTGGATGGACCGGCATGCCACAATTTTTGCGTTAATCAAACAAATTGACAGTCTCCAAGCCCAATATTAAGCATACTTATTTGATATTGCATATCAGTCGCAGGTTACCAGCATTCCGCTGATTTGGATCACGGTTTCTGACATGCATGAATTAACTTACCAAATGCGTGACGGATGCAGTTGACTTATTGGGAACAGACAGGCCAGGCAGTAGATATGGGTCTGCGGTAGTCTCACTTTACTCAATGTGCAGAAAAACACTTATACATTGTTTGCCGAACCAGAAAACATCAGCTTCAGTTACTGAATCTGACTGTCACAGTTGTCGCACGTTTTCTGAATAGGTTTTCAGCAAACGACAAGCAGTTACATAATCGTATCCAGAAGGAGTATACTTTGAATGTTCCAAGGAATACCACCAACCACTGGCTGAAGGAAGTGTTCACAAAAACAACTGTATTAAAAGTGCCTGTTCCAGAGGGTAGGGGGTGACACATATTTTGGCAGCGTTTACAAAATTAAATTGGTTGCCTTAAAAGTCGTCTAACTATCTTTCTCGAACAACTTAATTATGTTTCCAGTGGTAATATTATAAGGTTTGCAGCTCGTATAGCCACTGCCACCTAACTCTTATCACGTGCAGGGCCAAGTTAGTAGATCAAGTTCGGTGACGTATAACGTGCGCGGAGCTCAGACAAGTCAGCGAATTGGGATTTTTATGTCACTGAACTTTCTAGTTTGAGCATCAGATGCCAATCAGTTCCGTAATTTCACTGATTGTTCATTACAATTTTCTACCCGAGACTTTAACAACAAAATGAACTTAATCAAATCTGTGCTGTGGATAAACGAATATGAGACTATTTTTCCAATTAAAATACATACCTATCATGACTGTAATACCTCTGTGTTTCCGAGAAGAGACACCTTCCATACAGCTTTCATTATCCAATGAGATGACAGATCGGTCTGCCGAGTATTGTTTTCACTGTTCCATCTGACCACCTGTTCTAGCTAGCCGATCCACCAAAACGATAGAAGGAAGGTCAGATCACTAATGTCCGGTGAGTGCGTAAATTGCATTAATCATAAACTCGCGCTTATTAACCAACGTGGTCGTCCAGTTCCCAATTAAGTTTCCCGTTGCATCTTCTTCCAGTTTCGCAGGTGTTGTTTGTCGTTGTCATTTGTGTGTCACTTTTTTTTCCGTTGATCGCCTTTTGTTCCGTCAAAACACTTGATTTTTCGTACTGTTTATGATCCATAAGCTGTTTGTCTTGAGTATGACTCAGGGCTACGTCAGCCTGCTGTAATTAATGTCGAACTGCTCGTTTCTCTGACTCTTTTACACCTCACATTAGGATCTTACTGGAGGTGAATCTCAAAGACAGAAGACCCGTTCATGACCAATCAGCGCTTAACAAGGTATCGCCTTACTTATCTTAAGACGAAATCCATGATCTGACAGTTAATTAGGAAATTGCCTACTAGTACGACACCATATTAACTGGTGGGCTGTAGCGTTATCAAGAAAATCGTGTATTCTTTACAAGTTTCCATGATGTTTTCCTACAATGGCTCATTCCCACAGGTGCGTATCCCTGTTCTGAGTTATCTTTGAAAATTCTGCAAAGTTTACAGCCAAGTTCGTTGTAAATAACTATTTCCTTATTACCCGATCTGACGTTGAGTGGTGAAAAACAACTTTCTGTTTCGTAACGCAGCGGACCCTGAACCGCTAACCGACTAATTCTATAAGCAAAATATTAGTCAATTGAAATACCATTACTAAGTAAACAACCAACACCTGTTTAAAAAATATTTGTGAAACCTACTGCCTGATCATAAAGAAAGGGAATTCCGTACTTAATCGTGGAAATTCTCACCGTAAGTCACGTGACTGATAAAACCGTTTCCCTAACACGCAATCCACTGCAATCGAAAAGCACACGCTTGTTAGGTTGCCCCAGAACCAAAAGGAAGGTCGAACACATGAACTGTCAAACACACGCGGTTAAACGCTTCCTATTGCTCCACAGCTATATGCACGATTAGGAAACGCCTTCTGTCTATTCCATTCACTCCCCATGATGAAGTATCAAATATCACTCGAATTCTTTGAATTAATTAATCTCAGTGGTGAATAGAACTAGCATCCCGTTCCCATACTGGTATTTACAGATCAATTCATCAAAATGTAAAGCCGATTTGACCACGTTGTCAGTGGTTGCTCCGACGGGATGAGTTAACCTTAGCTAAAACTGACTTATCCTAGTGTTGGTGCTCTGAAGAGTTGCATCTCAGCCGGTGAATCGCGAAGCAAATTTGGATAATAAGAAATTATTCGTGGTTTGCGACAGGTGGAAAGTTAGACCTATGAAAGTAACTTTAATTGTACTCAATGTTTACTTCACTGTTGTGAACTCGAGCGGACTTGGAATTTCAGAAACCTACTGCAAGTGTTTCTTTTTGATCTGACATATTTGACGCATATTCGAGAATCAACCCGTTGATCGGGTCATGTAGATGCCCAAAGTAACTACCACATTTTCACAATGTGTTTGACACCTGTTTGACACATGAAGTTTGTGACGTGTCCATTTCTCTCAGTAGCTCCTGTCTGTCTCTCTTGTACCCATCTATCCACTCACATACACCGTCCTATTCATGGCTTGACGCTGCTGTCAGCTACATTACTAACCTTCTAAGGTTTCCAATCATTCTGCTGATATAAACTTAGTGAGCTGACACGGTTTTTAAGAATCGAGTGTAGCTGAGTAAACTACCAGTTTAGGAACACGCTTAGTAACCCCAAAAACCCAGTTACATTATATTGGTTGGTAACTTGACTTGTGATGTTGGTTTTTCTACAAAAACAGAATAACTTACTGATGAACACGCTTCAACCGACAAAACCTTTAAATTCTCAACATTACAAGCTGTACCAGAAGCCAATCAGGAACCATTTCCAGAAGCTGTTGAGGAATCATCAAAAGCAGGTGAACAGTAAGGTCCACCACCCTCATTGAAATAAGGCTACCTTTTTTGAGAGATAAAGTGTTCTTTAAACCATCAAATAATGTCGACTGACCTCCGCTTGCAAGTTGCTACAACGACTGCATAATTAGTACACAATGTGAAGTATCGAACGTCGAGGATAGATCTAGCATTATCTAAATGCTCTTCCGATTAAATTAAAGCGTGGAAGCTAATCGGCATTGTACTACCCAATAATTGCCCTCCTACAACTGTAAGTTCATATGTGAACGTGAACAGTGTCACTTTGAGCACAACAAAAATTCGACGAACTGAATAGCAATCCAACCATTATTGGATTTGGGTTCTGAACTAAGGTGGGAATACCAATGGGAAGAAGGCAATATTTTACGAAATATCTTCCGTTCAGTTACTGACTCAGGGAACTCGGAAAGATTGTCGGGCTTGTTTTGCCCCTTTTGGTTTTATGACTAGAGGATCTACTTTCATACAGGAGCTTCGTCGTTAGAATGAACAGTTCCGGATACTCGGGTTCCGGAATTTGGCACCCAGTATCTTGTGTCCACCCACATTTCCAGAAGGTTAAACCACAAGAAAACCCGTCAATAATCTTGAGGTTCATTTGGCGTGTGTTGTTTGGCGTACACCAATGCACAGGATCATTACATGGTGAATCACAAACGTGATTCAGTTATGTATAATATTTTATCTTGTCAGATCGTACGACGACTAGTCAATAAAACGTGCATGTCCTCAGGTAAATATGTAAACAGCCTTTGGGGTGAAACAATGACAAAACGCGATTCGTGCAATGTTCTCCAAATTATCGTTAACAATTTTATTTGACGAAAGACATAAAACTTCTAGGTTCGGGATTTATGCGATTCACCAGGATGAGGTATAGTACTACTGCGTAAATGAGATATGCTTCTATATTGTGATTTGTGTACTACATGGAGCTTATTCCGGTTGGTGTATTAGAAGTAAACCTTTGTTAAAATGTATATTTGTCTGTATCATAAGTATACTAGGTACATCTCATATATGAACCGAATATTTCGAGGAAGCCTTGAAAGAATGCAGCACAATTGTCCGAGATATCACGAGCTGAGAGACTCATTTGCTAGAAGAATTGGTGTGATAATGGACGTGTGAGCCTTCTCTGATTAATTTTAATGGGACTGCCATATGTTGGACAGGAGGCGATTTCAGGAACTGAGATAGGCAGAATTGCACCTAACGGTTTCTTGGAGGTCGTTTTTATCTTCCTCCAATTTAACTATGGCCTCGATTCTATAAGGGTCACAAACAGCTGCATCGGCAACAAGGACTGTACCGTCTTTGTGTGGTTGATTTGAGAAACGAAATTGCTATCAGGATGTTGGATTTTGTGGTAACTGAAAGTTTATCGTTTCTCAACTTGTGAATTATTAATGCGGTTACAATGTTACTTCACCAGCATCTGTCAAAGTGGGTAAGGAAGCATGACTAAAGAATTTGAAACGAAATTTCATCGCTGGTACCACACTCGCAAGTCCATGTGAGCGACCTCTTTTTGTAGGCAACAGACCTGCGCTAATTTACATCACTGTGATGTAGAGGCGGAGAGTAATCTTGGTCGGATTCTGTAACCAGCTGTGCAATGTGGCCATAGTTGGGGGATACTAGAAACAGGTGCTGTCATTTATATCCTAAAAGGCCTCACTTCAAGCTAAGCTTGTTTCTTCTTTGGATGTAACAATCGGTGCGACTGTTGACATCGTTGTGAGTGCAATGCGATGAAACGACTCAGATAAAGGGATTGCGTAGAATTCATCAAAAAGCGGAATTTCTTGACGTCAATTATTTTTTAGCACGAAATCTTCGAGTGTGTGCGAGATTGAAGGTGCGGTATACCATAGCCGTCGGAATTAATATCCGAACAGAAAGCATAGGGGAGCATGTCTCTGGACAGCCGCAGTTTCTTTATGGACGGCGATCAGGCACATCTGATGTGTTAATCACGGTATTTGATGTGCTGGCTATATTTCGATTCTTTGCAGGGTTGCTAGACTGGCAGCCGCAGTTTTCGGTCAAATTTCCCTACAGTCGAATGTTGTTATAAGTGGGGAGGATACTACTGTGGTCCAGATTATTTCCGAGAGTCCCTCGTTAAGAACAGTGATGCAACTTTCTCTATATGTTTTCATCGGGATGCATTCGGTTTTCAAGCGGTTCACGGTCAAACTAATTTCAGGCAAACTATCCTGCAGATGCTCTAGCATGATTGATAATGTTTCTCATGAATGAGGGGTCAGTGTGATATCATCCTCAAACGCCAGATAGTTCAGTTGAATATCGGGTGTATTCAGGGCGAAGTCAGAATGAAGATCAAGAGAAGTTCATGCTAAGCCATTATAAACGATAGGGGGAACAGAGGGTATCCTTGATTAACATGTCTTTCTGGGAGGAACGCCCAGCCTTCAAAATATAACTTACCAGTGCCGTAGACTAAACGTGAGTACTTGCTTAGAACGGTAGGTTAACTGCGTGAAGTGGCAGCTGTTATCAGATAGTCCTACCGTATGTGGACGAAAGTCTCCGATATATCAATGTCTGCTAGCGAAAGAGCGTGGTACGGTGTATGGGAGGGTTGGGGCAAGCTATAGAAAAGGCAGCCGTTGTCGATCAGAGAGGAACAACAGGGTCAATGGTTAGATAAGATCTTGCAAAAGCATCTTCTAACCACCGAACAAGTGGAAGCCGAATGGAAGCCAAATGGCGTAAGTGGGGTGCAGATGTTGGGTACGAGTATAAGGCGAGCAGTGTTCAACTTTGTCAAAGGCTGTTGTTCAATGATCATCAGTAAAGTCAAAACGCTGCCAGTGATTTGACCATCAAGTGAATTACATCGGTGGTTTTGAAGCGGTTGGGTTCGGAAGCAGGTCTTTCCGGGTAACGAATTGTCTGAGTGACTTCAGCTTTCGAAATTGGAGCGACCAGTTTACGATCACATGGTGTGACACTGTGTAGGGGACGGCTTTTACATAACTCCGAACTATCGAGCACCATACTCCGGTGATCGGTAAGTCCGGGAAACTCATGTTCGTCATCACCAGTGGCATTTCTCCGCAGGCAGACCGTCGTCGTCGCTGCTGTATCGCTCCTTCTTTGTTTGTAAAGGTTTTGTATCTGTCTAAGTTAGACTCGACGTAGATGTCGATTGTTTGTAATCCTCACGAGATCGTTATTCTGCTGCCTTGCTGACCTTCGTGTAACCGGAAAGTGCTTTTCACAGATTTGGTTGATAGTCTCTTTTAAAGTGGGGATAAGCTGGTCGATATTCGTGAATGCTTTCGAAGGCGTGGACAGCGGTTGGAATGAATCAGTCTTTACACATTCCTGGAGCTTATCTACTGCTGTTCTAATGAGCATAGCGTGGTCAGATTCTTTGCCTAACTGATTTAATCCGCAACCGGCTGGCCAACTATTCGTCTACAGACTCGTAGTCGTTGAGATTTCCAAAACAGTCATCGTCGTTATCATCAAGGGAAGAACGATGACCATGACTGCCTCAGCTATTGACTAGGACGGGAGATTCCTAGGTCTTCTGGTATTAGGTGCGTCCGAACCTAAGCCGGTGACTTCTAGTGCTGTGGGTAATTCACTGGATGCTAATGCTGGTTGACAGAATGAGTTAGTTTCCATCTGAGTTACGTCGATCTTACAATCTATTAGGTCCGAGCACAGTAGAATAGGTGGCCTAGTATCCTGTGAAGTGTTACTTGTCGTGACCGATGTTCGAACGGTGACGATAATTCCTAGGTGAGTAACGGAGTTTTGTTTGGAAAACTATCGGATAGAAGAAGGTGGTTTTCAATTGTCATGTGGAAATTTTAATTTTCCGGTTCACTATCTGAAGCATTTATCAGTGGACCCTGACTCGTGACAGAGTTACCTACGTGTGAAATGGAATCTACGTACCTCGGTTTTGTTGATGTGGGTGTCAGAGCCGACTGAGAATTTGGTAGGTTTTGTTTTGGCATACAGAATTGCTTGGCAGAACGACGATTTCTGGAGAAACATGTGCTCAAATCGGGACATTTATGTGAATATGCCTTGAGCCATGTGGAGTGATAGCTGATGCGCTCTGTCAGTCGTGACCGAAGCGGGTGCACTTTCTGGGACTAGGGAAAAAATAGATTCGCGGGGGAGCTTTGTACTGTTGCCCTTGATCCATGCACGAATGTTTCCACTGCAACAGGTGCAGTCGCTTTTTAGTACTTGTCATACGATCAGCGATGGCTGAATTGAAATATCTCACTGCAGCCCTAGGCGTCTGGGGGTCGTTCGTCTGGCGAATTAGCGTACCACCTTCCAACGTTGACCGATAAAAGCTGGTAGTAAAGAGGTGGGATAATCGGTATGCATCAAGTTTCCATGGCTGGTTTCGATGTTAGTGTTGCGATAATTTAGGTTGGGAGGTGAATTCGACTTGCCACTGAAGGCACTGCAATCCGAAGGCTCTGTGCAATGATGGTGGGTGGCTTATCGAAATTCCGGCGTGATAATTCAATTACGAAGCAATGAACATAATCAAATGACAGCATACCAAATTAAGTCTCAGAAGGTACAAAAAAAAGCCGCACAGTACGTTCGGGAAATTTACTGGAACGTTCCTTCGTTGCCGTGGGGAACTCTACGGTGATTCGTAATCCATTGGAACACTGTAAGAAAATCTTTCGTTTGGTTTATAAAAGGATATCCAGCGATGGAACAGTACGAATTGGATGCGTTTTGATAAGATTTTTCACTACGGCACAAAACTTCCGTACATTCTGATAGCATGTGCACATGGCTATTGTTGAACGAGTCGAAAGTCTACGGAGTGGAAGTCAAGGCATAGAAGATTGAAAAGACGGAGACGAAAGTGGAAATCAGAGATATGGATATTCCAAGTACCAATGTTGAAATAATAGCGTTGATATAATTTCTAATGAATTGCAAACGTTATTGATATGCGGATTCTCTGTCAGTAAGTTTAAATTCAGCTGCCGTTTATCCTCTTTGTTCTATGGAAAAGCGTTCTGACTAGGCTCAACTTATTCTGCACTGGAAGCTTTCAAAATGCATATATATTGTCCTGTCCAATTGGATTTCTTTTGGACTGATCCTCCGTGCCATCTGATCGTCAAATGACCAGAATGTCCAGGTAAGAACAACGATCCCACCTCTCCTTACAAAGATCACCTCATCATCCCCTGCATTGTGTATCACTGGAAAAGATGATAGTGCCATTTATACTTGTTATCCCGTCCAAGGAGCTTGAACACGATAATCCTTTCCTAATGCTTCGTTGCGGAGTTTCCGTACTTACTTCAAGCTTCAAGGCAGGGCTATCAGAAACAAAATCATCGAAGTCACTGTAACACGGTAATTGAAGGTGTGTATCACTGGTTATTAAAAAATGTCAATAAATCTGTTAGTGGCGGGGTGTCCATGGCGAATTGAGTCTTCAGCAGTCAGAGGTTGAATAATAAGCAACCGGTTGAATATTGTTCTTTTCAACAAAGATCTTATAAGTCAACCCATGAAACGTTATTTGCTAGATAAAAGAGTGCTGCAAACGGAGTATATCAAACTGCATTATAACAGTCCGTTTGTGAAAGTGTGAACTGTGTACATTAAAATTTTTAAAGGTAGTTTCCAGTCTACATGTGATACGGATGAACACCATCACCTTCACCACGTTCTACGTGGACCAAATTACTTTTGATGGGCTTCTTACGAAACGCCCAACATTCTGGGAACCAACACACCTGAATTTAAACCAAAATTGCTGGTTCTGGAGGGATAGCTTCAAACACACACTGTTGTAATCTATTTACAGAAGCGCCGTTGTCAGAGTACTTGTTAGACAGGGGAAATCTTTATTTTTAGCCAGGTCCACTTTCTTAGAAGACTTATTGCAACTCATTCCCTAAAACACCGTGTCTGCTATAAAGCGGACCACACCTATCTCTATTGACACATGTGAAGGATTCTGGTGCCAAACGAAGTCAACACCGAACAGTTCTATCATGTTGGGTGTCATTTACTACCACGGTTGAAGTAGAATGAATGTGTGTCATGAAATGAACTGATCAGGAGCAACTTAACTGCTCTTAATAACGTTCTATGAGGACATTTGGTTAAATCACCAGTGTGAAAGTAAAGTGACCAGATGACATAACGAATGAATGTCATTCAATGGTGAACGTTTGAAACGAGGATCGTTATGAAACAAGTCATGTCAAAAAAATATCACCTCATCTACTTGCGAAATAGCGTTGTCGATAGGAATCTAGTTGCAGTTTCGCTCAACTCCTGAGAAAATGTTCTCACTAGGATACTTGCTAATAGAACTGTTGAAGACGTTGTTTTGACAAATTCGGGTTCTTACTGAAGGATATGGGAAAATTATGTAACACATTGGAATTTGAATTGCAAACCACTTCGTTGTTTCTGTTGGTAAACAGTCACACGTACCTCCGAATGAACTGCACTGTTGATTAGGGCTGTTTGAAATAACTGTTATTTTACAGCAGACGTTCACTGAAAACCACACTATGCAATCCAAAGTGATACGAACACCCCGCCCCCCCTCCAAAAAAGAAACAGACTGTTACCTGACCAACTGTGGGGGTGCAGTGGATTCCTTGAACGTAACTTCACCGATTCGAATTAAAAGAAGATGACACAAGAAAACGTCCTTTTAGTAATATCCGGTTAATCTGGTCGGATTTTTGCGAAGGTAAATATATCTCCCTGTTGACACAAATTTTTGTGGATGTTCAGCTTTTCATGTGATATTGGCAACCTGTCTTCTGCTTCTCGATCTCCTGATCCCAGTCAGAGAAAACAGAATTTGGATTACCCTGATCACATGAATTCTCGGAGCATTGTACTGCTTACCGTTTTACATGAGGTCAGTATTCTCGTGCTTACAGTGACAGAACGAAAGGGGGCAAATCGTAGAGCATACTACCAATATGCAACGAACACTCAGTTAATTGAACTTGACTGATCGTCGCATTCGTAATTATTACGCGAGAGTGAAGCAATGTTTTTTCGCGATAATTTAATAGTGACTCAGCTGTACTATTTTGTCTGATCGTATGCAATACATAGGATGCGGCGTTTAAATACGACAAGCTATGAGGGAGGATTAGATTTTTTGTAAACCGATCACAGAAGGAAACAACTTTTTTCACAAAAGCAAAATATGAGTGGACAAGTGTATCGAATCGGAAGCGTTTTGTACATTTCATCTCAAGTAATATTTAGTCAATAAACGCTGACTGTTCTTAGCCACATTTTGCCAAAAGTGTATACACTTCGCGTCGCATCTATCACCGACCAAACAGGGGTAGGAATGTGCCTGTTCGTTTTGGTTTCTTGAATAAAAGTTGTTGACTGCTGATATTAGTTTCGACTAATCGACTGCAATGCTACACTACTATTCTACCCTCATCTTGCCATTGTTGACGACTATTCTAAACAATTGGCACAATTGTTTTTTCGTCCATTGTACCCATAAGAAGGTTTTGCTTTAGTGAAGATTACAACACCGATACTCAAGTGCAAGCCGTTGAACAGTTTCAGAATTGTTTTCCTGTGGTTGACAATTGCGTGAAAATGATCTAAGCCACTTCGCCTTGTTGATTATACATCTGTCCATGCTTAGATTAGTTCATCATCACTGTACAAGATTGGAAGTTCATCTTGTCATCTGTATGTATGTTGTTGACCCATCAATCCACATATTTGCGGCACCATATGACCACGTTGTCATTACTCTTGGCACCTATCATTCTGTTGCGTACTATGCACTTGAATTCAGGACCTCACAAGATGTCCTTACAAAAAGCATTCATCCAAGGCTGCATCGTCGAATGATTTAATATTATTCCAATTACAACACTAAATGGCTTGCTTGGATAACTGTAACGCGCAATCGAAACCAGCGAGCGCGCTCGGATTGAATTTGAGTTGTGTAA
>QNGE01009724.1:0-12083 GCA_008508345.1 Paragonimus westermani
AAGTTAGCGAATAACGGGGGCGTAACATTAAGACTGTTGGTCCACTTCTGATGCGGTATATTTAACGCAAAATTTGCTTGGCCCCCCTGACAGATTTGTTGCATCGGGGTTTGGTTAAGCAGTGAATCGAATAGATTTTCCCCACGCCTACCTACGCCAACACACACCTGTACAGACTGGTCGAGTTCATTGCTACTTGAACAGTTACCCAATGTTGTAACATTTCAAGTTGACAAAATTTTCAACGACGTTACGCGGCTCAATATCGCGAATCTACTAGCACAGTTGTCCGCCTGCTTCTATGTCGATTTGTTGTACTCGATGGGTCACCCAGCACTTTCGACCTTGCCCTTGTTGTTCTCGTTAAAGTCCAGTGCATCATCCAAAATCACGGCTTAAAGGGCATTGTCAAGTATGTATGAAAAGGTCGTGCATATGTTCATTTTTGCATGGTTATTGTCCCCATGGCTTTAACATACAAGTGAGAGACATGGCCTCTAATGGTTGTGGTTGACAACCGTATTTGGTATTCCTTGATGATCAGTGTCTGCGTCCAACTGCCTGCGTCCAACTGTGCATGTAAGCGGCGCCACCTGATAAGCAACAAGAAAGTTTTGGGTTGGGTTTTATCAAAGAGTTGCCAACAAGTTAACCCACTCACATTTATAGAATATATAGGTTAGAGAACAGCGACATGATTTCCACGATTCCAGTTAATTCGTACGATTCAGCCAAGTAATTTGGACATGAAAGTTTACGTGTGGGTTCAAAAATGGCCACCACTGGACGAGTAGCTGTACGGAACTCGGAATCGCTCGTGCTCACGATCGGGCGTAGAGATGCACCATTCTTGCATACATACTGAACTCATTCAACATACCGTTCCGCTACCGAGGTCAAAATTTATTGGTTTTCTCCAAAAACGGTGCTCATCCGAACTTAACAGCCGAAGCTGTGTGCCTAAAAGTGGTTGGAGCAACCCATCACGAAGAGTCTGATTTACGGCTAGACTCGTTTTCATAACCGATATAGCATTCCCTGGTGCGACAAGTGCTATGCCAGCCGAACCGCAGTTTCAGACAACGTTGTACACTGAGAATGTTTGACTGCACATGAATATAGGAATATAGATAGCACACAATGAAGCGTAGTAGAAACAAACTGCTCGATGTTCACTAACTATCCACTCCCTTTCACACTGATTTGCCGCGAGGTATCTACCACCTTTAATTAGTTTGTTCCTATGTTTAATTCCAAATCCTGCTGTACCCGTGCAACGTAGCAACTATGTATCATTGTAGAAAATGACATCGGACTTGTCATAGTAACGCATATTTCCTTGGCTCTTAGGCCGCACAAAATTAAGCATTGAGGCTCATCTCACGGTCAGACTAACATGTGATGCATTCAATAATTCAGCCAGAATAATGAACCTCGCGCGCGCGTGTGTGTCTTGATGCTGACAGCCTAGTTACACAGGTATTTGTGTCGTTTATTTATCATGCCATCATTCCTCATTTCATCTGCCATGTGACCTCCATCGATTTCTCCTGCTCATCATCAACTGTGCGCTGGCTCTTATTTTCTTGCATACATAAGAGGAAGGTTCCACTAGAAGACAATTCACAGTGACCGTGTTTTCACATTGCTGTTCAAATGCACACACACACACCGCAAACCTCCCGTGGCTATCATAACTTCAACCAACAGAGCATGGTGTGACAGTTTGATAGACGTTAATACTTTGTGAGATTATGAAAGCCCGCACCACGCTTCGGTAGCTAAGAAAACTATCCACACTATAACAGACACCATGGTTTGCTACACCGAAGCCTTGAATTCGAATGACACCATCTTCGACAATTTCCTACAACCGTTTCCTGCAACACGATATCGCATAAGGTGGTGTAGTACAAAGTTGAACAATACTCGCTAAATGTATCAGATTACAGAGTGACGGACGACAGTTCCCAGTGACCAATATCTGTAGGAACACGCTGCCACGCTCATTACCGGAGCTCTGGTGAGTATCCATGTGGGAAGTTTTGCGAAATACACATTATGTCGACTTGTTCAGACAGAATGAAGACGTACAACCCCAACCTACATTGTAAGCCAATACAACAGAATAGATGCGTACAATCGTGCACACCCCATCCTCTTGAGCACACCGTTTTTGCTTAAACATATGCTTCTAAATTCTATCACACTCTTCAGTTGTCCTCCTATGGTGTATCTCATATTGGACCAGTAATGAATGCACAAGTTTGACGTTGATGAAGTAACTGTTTCCTATTGCATTTCCTCCCATTGTGCAGTTGAACTTCCACTATAATGTGCTCTGATATCTCTGCTTGCAATTCTCAGTCAGAGGGTTGTGAACACGAAGAACGAACATGCATACAGTTGACACTACCTTGAAACGTACACCTATGCGAGCGTGCGTTCCAGTGTTTTGGTAGAATTACAAGTTTCGCCTGAGTGATTAGAACAGATTGATTATACTGAATTAGCGAGTTGGTATGCAAGTGGGACAAAGTAGTTTCAGGTGAACACTGATTGATCTCTTGGCGGAACAATTTCCTCATTTTGTTTCACCCACCATCACCCCCACATTTCTGCCGTATCTATGATTGTAGCTATTGTGGCTATTTGGACTGGTTTAACCTTCGGCGGTGATATTTTGTTCACGGAGTAAACTAACCCAGTCTGTGGGATGTTCGGTGGCTGTTCCCTAAGACGTCAACTCACCTGTTTCGGATTTCTCGTAAACTGCTCTCTTTGGCTCATTATTGAGTCTCAAGGAGCTGTGGCTGGGCTTCCTTCTTCTTCTGGCAAATCACCTCCACCTTTCATCATTCAGTGTGTGTACTCTTTTGCATATCCCTGGGTACTATGCTTGAATGTCATTCGACATTCCGTTCTACACAGCTTAATGGGTTTGGGATGTGAAGTTCGAACTTGGATTATCTAGCGGGGTTTTTCATGCACATAAAGTTTTTCAGCACTCTAATTAGTTTCATGTAAATCGACAGCCTCCAGCGGCTTTTTCAATCTTTGCGTCGATCATGGACTAAATTTATAGCGTCACTCGAGCTATTTCAAATTCCGGCTACAACTTTACCCTTGATACTCTTGAACAAGTTTCCTGTAATTCATTCAAACAATGACACAACTGCTGGCTAGATATCTGGACCGCTCAGGTCAAATATCACATTCATCCAGTTATGCCCAAATTTCTCAGCTCACACCACTCAATATCCAACAGTTATCTCAGTTTTGATGTTACCTCACTAGGAGTTATGAGCTTGTTAATATAAACACCAGCTTGGTAAGACAGTGATTATCCGTTCGCTTAGACGAATTGCCTGTTGTTGTTGACAAGTTTTCACTGTTAGTGATTATAACAGCATTGAGGTGTTCACAGCATTGAGGTGTTCATCCTCTCACATACTCCAATCGGTGTGATTCAAGGGAAGACGATGACGTCGGCCAACACCTCCATGCTACGCGAGTGCCTCTACTCTCCGTTCACAAATCATTTGACCGCTAAGATAACTGGAACGCAGAAAATGCACCCGGACTTATTCGACATGGATTACAAAATTCCAACAAACAGCGTTTGACTGGCTGATTTGGGACCTGATATATTTGACCTGCTGCGCCAAGTCCGAATAGCCATTGTCAGAGCTGCGACAGTTTCTATCTACTCTGATCAACAATTTTCTGAAACGCTTCCACTTCTAGTGGGATTAAGTTTATCCGACCGCAATTCGCCATCTAACTCCAAAAATACAATTTGGTTTGAGTGGCTGTGTACGATGACTTTCGGGCAAAACAGGTACATCATTTTCCGAATTATAACGGTTTGTGATGGAAGTGAGTGGTTATAAAATGCCTTATTGGATTAAAAAGCCTTCTTCAGCTCCTGGTGTTTTAGGTCTTCGGATGAAATGATCGGTGGAGAGAAAACTTCGTACAATCTCTCATGGTTTACCAGTTTGTATATAGTTTCGTGTGTATGCTACAAAAATGTCAGTTCTCCAAATATTTTATGAACGCACTTTCAAATCAGTTCCGTTCCAACTCCCACTCTTACATCAAAGTGTACGTTAACAGCAGATGAGCATACTTAATCTGTAACTACTGTCCATTATGGGGCACATTTGTCTGCATATTGTTTGCCACACGTTCCCCTTCACAAGACCGACATATTAGTGTTAATTTACTTTCCCCTGTCCGACATGCTTTTGGAGACGTTTTACACGAAAACATCCAGAAATTAATTAACGGCACGTGTGTCGCAATTCTGATGAATATGTCTGCGACTTCAGAAAATTCATTGGTGGAAAACTTGATGATCCAGTTGATGGTTTGTTTGTCCCCATTATCTTCAATAATTTGTAGTGAGATACAAAAATACAATGCATCATATAATCAGGTCCAAATTTTCACATTTGCGGAGACATGGTACTTCTGGAAATGTGGAATGGCTACCCGTGGCCCATGGTAACCGTGCAGTTTCCATGTGCATTTTACAGTTTGCAGTAAGTTACGTATAAATGTGTATGAGTTTTGGTCCTATAAACGACAAATTCGCAATCATTCCACACCGTCTAGATACTGGAAATCTCACGTTCTTTAGCTCCCAGCAAAACGCTGATTGTTTGCATGTAGATTGGTTAACATGACTCTGCAGTTCTCTGTATCCCCATGTCCAATCAGTTCAACAAATGCCACTCCTATGAAATGTTTGCAAAATCTATCAATGTTGCTTCTGAACTCGTTCTCTAATGCAACGTCAATCGCGGTTGCAAAAACTCTTACCGCATAACTTTATAAACAGTAAATTCATCTGAAGTCAGCTTATGAATCAAACATTTTTCATCACCAGACTTTTTATGGCAGTGTTCATGCAGACAGGGTGACCACAACAGTTCTAGCTGTTAATACGCTGCTTTACCCATGAATTCTCATATTCCTCGCACAGTCCACTCATCTTCCACATGGCTCGCTTGAGACTACATAGATTCATTGGGCTCAACCAATACTTTTTTCAAGACTGCGCGAGCGAATACATATTTGGGTGTTTACTAGGTCATAACTGAGAAAGACGTGATGGCCAAACATTATTAAATGCTCGAGTTCGTTACAGAACCGCAAAATTTTCGGCACTCGTTACAAAGTGCAAACAGTAAGCTACAAGGTCGCTGACCTCGAGTGACTGGTACTTTTGACAAGCGGTGTGATTAGCATTGGGTCTCTAACTTCGGGAGCTCTTGAAAAGGTTGGTTTGAGATCTCACTAGGCTTGTGAGCTGCCGCATACTCCCTGACACCTCGAGGAAAATTGCTTGATGATACTTAAACTCTTCTTGATATTGTTCTGTGAGTTATCCAGTCACGTTCTCAAATACTGCATTCTATTTGCTGACGCCTCCTAATATCTATCACGGTGATGTAGCTGTTATCAGCGTAGACGTGAACCGGGTGATGTTCATTGATAACAAAAGTGAAGGTTTTCCATGTTGGCTGGGTTCGAGGCAGTTGATCTTTATGAGTAAAGCGTATTGGCAACTCTGCTGAGCTTGCAACATTGGCTCACAACTTATTTACAACAGGTTTCATTTTCGGAACCTTATTCACTGACCGATTGACGAGCACCGTTCTGAATTTCCTGTACTCCTAAATGAATTGTCGTCATAGAGATTAGTGTTTTCAGATCCTACCTGCATCAGTTCATCAGAAAATCANTAATCATGACCGAACACTTCACAAGGTGGATCGAAGCAGCCGCTATACCCGATAAGCGCGCAAGCACGGTGTGCCGGGCGCTGATGGAGCATATCATGGCGGATCACGGAATACCGTGAAACATATTGACTGATCAAGGCCCCTGCTTCGAAAGTGAGGAGTTTCGGAACTGTTTGGAGCGTTTGGGAATCAAGAAAATACGCACAACTCCATACCATCCTCAGTCAAACCGATCGACAGAAAGGAACAATCGCACAATCGAAGAATGGCTGGCTGCGAAAGGGGGAAGCTGGGAGGAAACGTTACCGTTGATTCTATCGGCCCTCCGCTGTTCGCCGCAAGAGACAACGAAAACGTTGCCATTCGAACTTATGCATGGGCGCGTGTCACGCGTGCCACGCGTGCCAGTCGATCAGAAGATTTGGTTTATATGGAGACCGACGAATGAGCACGCGTGAATTAGCGGCAGCTCGGAGATCGGCCAAGCGAAACTTGAAAAACACACAAGAAGCTTCCAAGGAGCAATCAACTGTGAGGTTATCGGGACTGATATGGGAAGAATCATTGGAAGGCAGAATGACATGGAGTGGCTTTCGCCACATGACGGAACTGAGACATGGTGTGTAAAGCGACTGGAGCATCCTCAGACGAGCGTGGCGTGCAAATGAGTGTTTCTCTGCGTAGTCCCGTTGAGACGCTTACGTTTTGTACTGGTTTCCAAATGAACATCTTCTGTGGCATCTGATTTCTGAGTTCACAAAACTAGCTGATTGTTGTGCACCTGAACATTTGAGTGTGGGCGACCAAACCTCGTCCTAATTGTCTCCATCGCATCTCGAGAACCTTCCTCAGGTTCCAATATGGCACAACTTTTGATAGCTTCTCGTGCTTCGCCGTCACAACAATGAAACATAAGATAATCGGGCTTCCAGATGATGCAGAATCTTCAACACAATGGACCGGAAACTACGAATAAACAACCAGTACCTCATCAGATCCCCATTGAATCTAGCTATGTTCCGTTTGGGAAGGTTCGACAGAGAGTTAATAATCTACCCCAGCTCGCTCGCTTCCCGCCGGCTGTTCGACGACGCTTCGACAACCCTCGCACATGCCTCCGGCAGGACTCGGTCTCGCAAACCGTCATGTTGCATTGCACCACCGTACCACTCAGCCACCGATCCGAAAATCACGGGTCTTCCAACAGGAGCATTAAACGAGGTACAGGCAGCATCATCGAAGACATAAAAGTCAGAGTTTTCGCTGCACGAATTATCTGACAGTTACCATCAGGCTTATAAATCTTTAGACTTGTGTCAGCTGGATGCTGTATCGTGGACATTGAAATCAATGTATTTAATTCTTTTATGCGCACTTCAGCTGCAGCCAGCTTCTCGGTTAACATAGTCTCGTCACCACCACCTTGCAAATCACCGATAGAATATCATTCCTTGTTTTCGTTCATTATGCGTACGCAACTGGTCAACTTATAGTAGCCTGGTCGTACGCACGGTCTGGGCTGGATATATATGTATATATATCTTAACATGGGCAGAGGAGAGAAGATTACACGTGAATATATATATATATATACCGATATCGAACGCGGTTCTACAAATTCAGTAATAAACAAGTTAAATATACAGCAACTTACGACCAGGTTTACATGCGCATACAACAGTGCAGCAGAAACGGTAAAACATGCAGTGAGTTACAGTTACTCGTATGAAAAATGTGGTAGAACATGGTAGGAATTGAAGCATTGATATGAAAGTCGAATACAGTTCAACTGTTCACGTGTGATATAGTGTTTATGGAAGTGAAATAAAATTCAACCTATCAAACAGACAGGAGTAAGAGCGAATAGAATGCAAAAGGATAAGTCAAGTAATATCCGGAGATCAAGGCATACTACCGTAAACTTGTGAGTAGAAGAAAGTGTAATGTGAAAATGGAGTTCACAAAAAAACTTACGCGTAAACAGCGTGAGTGAATTGAAACTGAGTAGGATAAAATGAACGCTGTTGTTGTTATCATTCTGCCATAACCAGAGGAACATATAAAGGACAGAATCAATCCATGATTCCATCCTCTGAAATTAATCCCATGGAATCGAGGAGTCAAGTTTAATGTGGCCAGCTCATTCGAGAACGGGTAAAATGCTTCCACTACTCGTTGTAAAACCGCTTTGTCTACGTATTCTTAGTATGTCATATAACCCTGACCGAATGCAATCAACATGGTCATCAATGACTCTCAGTGATTGACTGATTGGTGAACGCGCACTGGCGTTTTGTAAATGTCAGTGGTACGCGAGCAGTACACGTTATATCGTGTGACGTCAGGCAACGAATGTGCTCACTCGAAAATTTGCACACCAATATGTCTGTGAGTAGTATGGTTCCTAACCGGAAAGTCCGATAACCAGTGAATATTTTTCGTCGCCCCCACACTTTTCACGGAACATATACATCGTGAGAACTGGTGTGTACACAAGTTGTAATGTGACACTGCCTTTACATACACCGGCGACAAAACCTGACGGAGGTAAACAACTTTGCTGCGTTCTTCCCTCTCTGTGTTAGTAGTCGAATGGATACTATGAACTAAGTGGCTGTACTGAATTCAACGATACCATACATAGTGGTGGGTCATTCACGTGTCAAGTCGGGAAGCCTTTAGTTTGGCAGTCAGGCGTGGATGGAGGGAATTTTCTAGATCTGTTGCATGCAGTAAACGCTTTGTCATGGTTATCACATTTGTGAAATCTCACACGATCCTGACATCCTGACTCAGTCTATACCACGCGGTATACATACGGATGTGATGGATGTGTACACCTGAAATGGATGGTTCGCAGCCAGTCCTATACAGGAGTTCACACAAAAGTTCGTGACTAACACATACAGATATTTGATATGCACCAGAACTGTTAGTTTTTGTTTGGTGCTTTCTGGTGCTTTTCCTTTCTGAAAACATGCGTTGCTTTCCGTTGATCCACGGGTTGCCGTATGCGCAGTGTTTTACCAGTGGATCGCCTCCTGATTCCTGCATCCTTAATATCACTCACAAGTCATTAGATAACGACAGTCATTCAATACATCATTGGATATCGGTATTATCTGCTCAAGACCGCACACAGCATCGTAATCCACATGAATGACCACGGCAACCCGATGATTAGTCTCGACCACTTTTGTGCACATCGCGTCGGACGGCAAGTTCGGATGAGCATCGTTTCGCAGAAAGCCAATATCTGTCGGGTTCGATTGCGCAACAATATGTTGAATGGGTTTATTGGGTCAACTTGACGACCTGTTGTCACAAGGAGGAAAACATCCTACTGTCGAGCCGTGAGTATGGGCTCAGTGCTCCTCTTCACCGTATTATATACTTCGATGAATTTATCGGAGTGTCCATTTGCCAGTAAAATTTGTCACAACAACCCCGGTACTCTCCGCAGTGTTTCGAGGGTGCAATTACGCCTAGCTCTATGAAACGGTGTCTTAACCAAACCCCACTTGTATGCGACAGGAGCAAATCTAGCAAACTGATGATATTGACCACTCCATGTCTCTTCACTGTGCACCGAGTGCTGTAACATGCCATCCGCACGTCAAGCAATCAGTACATCCGGAATGGGCCAACTGTTGTTCGCTTCCGCTTCGTGAGCTCCTGACAGTCTCAGGTGAATATGCTTAGGTGGGTTCAAAATACCCCCCACTGGACGAGTAGCTGTGCGGAACTCGGAATCGCTCGGGCACAAGATCGGGCGTAGAGATGCACCATGCTTGCGTACATGCTAAACTTATTTAACATACCGTTGCGCGATCGAGACAAAAACGAATGTATGTGTGAGTCGGAAATAAGGATGTTCAAAAACGTTGGGGATGGACGGAGCGAAATAATGGGCCAGATGTTGCAGTTTACGAGAAATCCGATGTAGACGCTGCATGTCATCAGCAAACAGATGAGTTGACCTCATTAGTACAATATGACGGAAACGTATGAACACCACGATTAGTCGAATGCAACAATTGGGTAGTGTGGGTATGAGGGCAAGACTGAAGAGAGTATCTCCTTGCTATTTGCAAGATTTTCTTTCATGTCATTTGAGCCCCTCACTTCGCAGTGTTCGCTTGAGAGTTGTGGACTATTTGACAGTCCCCTTCTCACGTAGTGTGAATGCAAATTTTGGGCGATAGTACAATCGAGAAGGATAGTCGTACCCGAACGCTAGTGGACACCAACCTTGTACAGGATAACCTTCTGAGCAACAAATGTCCCGAGCTACGAAATCATGAGTGGATCATGTAAATTTCACGAAACTTGGAGAGACGCGGTTTGACTTCAAGATCCCAAGCCATACTCTAACTTGTCCTTGCACGGTTCGAGTATCCGCACGCATGTGTACTACTAATATTGTAAAATGTAATGTCTGAAATCGTAGGTAACAGAGGCCTTTCGATGATAACCAAGATGTATGTTTTTTCTGGTTATTTGGCAAAACCAATGTCGACATATTCAAGGATTCACAATCATGTTCGATTGTTTCGTTGTCGCACCGAACTACATGTGCTGTTGCGTTTTACGTGTGAAAAATTGACTTCTGCGATTTATTCCTCCATCTAACTGCTGACTTTCTACTTGGCTTTCTTGAGCTGTGCGTAGCTGTTCGCGTGTTCTACACGAAAAGCTTCTTTTCGTAGATTGGTCTGTTTCCGTCAACAATTTTGTGTGCGGTAGTTGCAACAACTTATCTCCTCAATCGACTTCATCGAATTGCCGTATGTTGATCCCTACTCAGACTGGATCTAAGTTGACGCGAACACATATCGTTCGGTCATTGGATGCAGTCCTCCAAACTCCTGATTCACCATATATATGGTAATGAATTGTGGCCTCATACATTACTACTGTCTACAGAATCGTTTCCTTCTTGGGTTGGACTAGCTTTATATGTAAATATCATAGTTTGGGACGACAAACCTCTGCCCCGTTTCGCACATCCAGGCCGCACTATCCAATGTTGTCTTTCCTCCGACAACTTCGAATGTAAGATTCAGTGAAAATGTCTTCAGCACTAAGGTGAATGCAAGGTGGTCAGTTTGAAAACGCTGTTCTCTATTCTGATGCTGTTTCTGATACAGCCCGTTTCGCACCGTTCCTAAATAAGCTGTTTACGTGGTATATCCATGGATGTCTCTTGCTTATGCATGGACTTCGGTGCCAGATGGATCTGAATTGTGGACGGTCATTCTATATTCCTCAGTTTATTATGGTGATTGCTCAGCAGTACCGAATTTTTTATTTCAAATCGGAAAGTGTTTCCGTGGTTTCACTATCATCTGTGTGTGTATAACACACCAGCGAACTCCGCACAATGTTTGCTCAGAGCAAAACAATGATCTCACATTATTCAGTCCAATACACGTTAGGAATAACCGACTGTTTTTGACAACGCGATACCAATACTGAGTGCACCGACGACTGCTAACATTTGTATCACAGATCGGCGGAAAACCGGATTGGCGAAGCAGATACCTTATTGTGATCTCCGGACGTTCAAACTGTTATGAAAGAAGAGTGGCAAGCCAATGTAGCTACCACACGTTGACAACTGAACACAAGCGATTGGGTTGGCACATAAATATCACCCAAGTGTGTGCCAGCTGCAGCAGCAGTGGTAGCTGCTGAATGTATTTTTGACCATTTTGGTGAACGAAATATCAACTCACTAATAAAGTATGCATTATCCGGGATCAATCGCACTGCATGCCTCTCTTACCTTAGAACTGTTAGCCTCATCCACTAACACTTTGGGTCTCTTTAGGTCATTCCCAATATTACAAGATCACTTTCCTCCACCGTGGTCTTCTTTGTCATGCAGATGTGTTCAGCATGTTTGGTTCTGGCAACGATGCAGCCATTATCCATATAATCACTGTTTGTCAAATATACTTATCTCACCTGTCCCTACACATATTAATCAGTCCAATGCACGTTAGAGCTCACCGACCATCAAAGGGGATAGTCGTACTCGAACGTTAGTGGACACCAACTTTGTACAGTTAAATCTCACATGGATACTCACCATACCTCCGGTGATGAGCGTGGCAGCGTGTTCCTTCAGATATTGGTCACTGGGAACTGTCGTCCGTCACTCTGTAATCTGATACATTTAGCGAGTATTGTTCAACTTTGTACTACACCACCTTATGCGATATCGTGTTGCAGGAAACGGTTGTAGGAAATTGTCGAAGATGGTGTCATTCGAATTCAAGGCTTCGGTGTAGCAAACCATGGTGTCTGTTATAGTGTGGATAGTTT
>QNGE01009725.1:0-12083 GCA_008508345.1 Paragonimus westermani
TAAGTGGGCTACAGAAGTGCTTGCATCATACTTTATGTTCTCCACTTGTACACACGAAACAACAGAGTCCACGTCAATCAGTGCTTTAGTAGATTGGACGAATGGGCTGAAAGTCGCCTTCAGTGAATCCCATAGCTCTGTGCTGTCAGCAGTCAGTGTAACTCTGTATCAACTCATCTCGTTTTTTCCACCGGTCCCTCTTGGTTCTACGAAACCGTTCAAAAAGTGTCTCTTTTGTCGTCACAAGCGTTGTTCATCGGACTGATGGCCGAGCAGATAAGTGCATTGGCTTGTAACGCGAAAAGTACCCTGTTCGGTTCCCCATTCACACTATCTTTACCCGGTACGTTCAAACATGGAAGAAACCGGTCGTGGAGTGTGGAATTGAGAGTGAGCATAATGAAGTGTTATAAACACCATTTCGAGCCCTTGTGGTTGTAGCCAGTGCAGGCTGGCAATCTGAGGTGGAATGTGTCCATCAACAATAACAGAGTGAAAGCAAGCTATAGTTCAATTACGGAACAACAAACACTTCATTCATGCTCGGAGTAACCGCATGTTTGTCATTGAACCATCCTAGGCGTTTCTGGTTAAATCCATAGCTGTTCTTCTCGATAGCTGATGCCATGATCTGCTCATTGAGATGTCACCATATAACGTCAGAGGCAGTGGATGTGGTAGCGTTATCGAGAGGAACGACAACTTCACTTTGAAACACCGTCTTCCTGTTTCCCAGCACACCATCCACCATTTATCACTCTTTAGATGATCTGAAATAAAGATTTATAAACAAGATTGCTCTGCCCATCCTATGTTCCATGTTACACCCAGCCACATATATCACTCGTCTGATACGTACTTTGCGAATGTGAATGATGATCGTCTCGTAGAAAAGTCTAGGTCCTGGTGTCGCTACCATCCAGCCGGAATCTGGTGTTTGCGGGAGCCAACTCGTGAGTGTTACACAGGTGGATCGGGCAGTCATTGTTCTCACTAACTGTACGAACGCCATAGGATTCAAAGACTCAGCGAAGCTGCGGATCCATGCCCAACCCACGTTCTGAAGTCACGCAGAACGGACAGTCGGTTTCTGACCAATGTCGAGTGGATTGCGGCAGACAATCGATCATACAGTTGGGATGGGTGACTGCAAACCAGACACGGTGTTCCCAAGTGATTTCTACCGAGGGGTCTACTCAGTAAAATGTTCATCTAGTGCCTGCTTCCTGCAGGTTGCCTTGGTCTGCACGCCTTAGTTAGGGCTGCAATATCGATGCTGTAGTGGTTCAGTTCCATGGTGATGAGTGTGGTGCGGCGTTCTGGCCACCCGGTGTGTGTGTATGAACCCACCAGCGTGCGCACATTCTGTGTTCAAGTGGACTGCGTCTTGCGCCTGTGGATATGTCTCAGATTGAGTCGAGAGGTCCGAGCTGGAGATTCTGATTCAACAGTTTGGCCAGTGGGACAAAATTAAACAGTTCTTTAGGGGGAGGGACCTTATCCTAAGCCTCTGTCTCGAAAGTCTGACTTCCGAGACAATGGAGTGTAGGGCTTCTCTGAGGATTCCTTCCCGGAGCCAAAGACCAAAAAGCCTGACTCGGTTAGCAACGAGGAAATAACCCAGCCCGGCGGCGCAGTGATTAAGTTGTCAGCGATTCATTCCGAGTAATGCTGCGCGAATCCAGCTTTTGGGAATTGGTGCGGGTTTTTCGGCTGTCCATAGTAGTACATCGGCGCTCATCTTTTGGACTATTGGAGAGCTCACTGCTTGAGGGAACCTTGTGTACCCTTTTGTTTTCGTTTGTGGAAGAAAGCCGTTCTGTAACTAAAAATATAGTCCTGCTGTATACTCATGGAAACATACTGTACTAACTAAGCCCTCCTACTTTCTCAATAATGTGATGTACAAATCGCACATCCACACGCACTGGCATGCACGCCTAATTTTTGTCCATTGTCAGTTATCACGCATACAGAGGCTGGTTTTTGATTGATTGTTCCACAAAAGCCGTGCTTCTTTTCCAGATTTTGTATTCATATACTTCCTCCCTTCTGGGCGCCAGAATTACGTGTGCTTTCAATTTGTGCTATGCTACTCACTATATCTGCCTAGTAGTACACAACGTATCGATTGTCTATTTCATCTTACCCCACTACTCTTTTTCCATTATTCTTGCATATATCTTTAGGGGAAACAGTCTGATTTCGGTCTTATCACAACCGTTTTCCTCCATGCTATTCCATCGTAACCTTCACATGTGAATCTTTTGTTAGTTGACGCTCTATGATCCGGTGTTAATCCTGAGTGGCATTCATCTTTCCACTGAATGATTGATCGGCCCAGTAGTCTGATTCAGTTAGATACCTCACTGCTAAATAGGATTGGGGTCAGGAAGTTATTTTCTCAGCTACTTTCTAGAATAAGGACGTGTTTTTATTTACCTGAATGCAGTATATGAGTTCTGATTGTGGTTAGTAACTTAATCATACAAGAAATTCTATCCTATCTAGCTTGTCAATTTTTTATTTGTTCATCGCACTATCACACAGTTCCCTAATTATCCTGTTTTCTATTCCGCCCTTATCTCAGGTATATTTTGAGGACACTGTGCAAACACAAAAACTAGTCAATTTCTCACCGAATCTTACGATCGACCGACTCACTAGACGCAAAGAGTGAGTGAACTTTCGCCTACATAAGAAAATCGACCGTTTGATGTTAAGATTGTTTACGAGGTTACATTCAATCTAAGTATCCCTTTCTTCGCTTTGAGCGCCGACGTTTTTATAATGCAGTATCACACTCGGTGCGAATAATATTTAGTGCCACTTGTGAACAGTATCTTGGGTCAAATCAGCTCTGTACCGTTGTGAGACAAACCTTTCACGAAGTTCACTCACAAAATTACAGTCTTTGTTGACCGGTTTCATCTTCGTCTCAACTTATCAGATAGAGACAGTGTGGATGAAATTCAAACTTTCATATTACGAAGATCCGGCACGTAATTATTAAACTGGATGCTTGTGACACTTATGGCCGCCTGTGGCTCAGTGTTTAGTGATTTTGCTGGTAAGGTGATGTCTGTCTGTTTGATTACCACCCTGACTCAGCCAATGAAATAACCAGCTGTGAAGTACCAAAAGCTACTTACCTTTCTCACAAAAACTATTGTGGTTGTAATCTTTCTGTTCGCTGGTGATTTGGACCGATCCTGACGACCTAAGGTGGGGGTCATTGCTCAGTGTTTTGCTTCATCCCGGAAAGAGTCGACATCTTCACAAATCACACCAGTCACAAACGTTCGAATATTGACTGTTCCATATGTGAGACTTTCAACTTTTACTTCAAGACAAAAAGTTCTGCTTTATTTTAAAGCGCACTTTTTTATACTATGAATTAGCTAAGTGATAAATTGTCGGGTTGTAGGCTGTCGTTTAAGGTCCTCTCTTTTCTCAGCCACTTGCATAACCCTGCTTTCTTAGATCCGAGAAGTCAGTTAGTTAGTTAGTTAAGTATGTATAAGACAAAAATGTCACTATTTCCGAAACTCGTTTTGACCCAGAATCACCTTCGATGGACGTAGCTGTACCATTCCATCATGACTAGGTGGCATCGGTCATGATAGCCGCATTGGAAATTTGAAGATGCATTCTTGTTTCATGACAAGTTTGTTTTAGTCTAAATTCACCGGGTAGCAAAGCCTACGCTAACCTTATCCGTCTCTGTACATAGTGGGTAGCTACAGGAAGAAGTGTGTTTGACTTCGTACTGGAACAGGAACAACCTCACTGGTTATTTTGATCATCCTCGATATTGGTGACAATGTGGCCGACGCTAACGCGATCGCACTGACTGCAAATAGAGGTGCCATTGGAACTGTTTCACTTTCAGAGACTCGTGCTACTTCAAGACCGATACTGAGTTGGTACGTACACTGATCTGAAGAGCCACAGTGAAAAAGATTTGCCAAATGATTTGGAGCTAATTAATACCTGGTTGAAAGCCGATTGGTAGGTTACAGCCTTCGTTATCGAAGGTAGCAGACCCAGACAGGTGCAATGAAAAGTTCCTGCTGTCTTGAAATTGAGAGTTTTCCTCCACTTTCTTTTCAGTGTTGACGATATCAGCGACCAGTCAACTAGATGTCTAACAAGACCATCAGTGCATATTTTCAACGTAGTCCAACCAAACCTAATCTGCCTTGCTATCAAGATACCGACTACACTCGTCAAGTTGTCACTAACTTTGCATTCTCAGTCACGTTGCGATTGCAAATTGACTTGTTGGTGCGTGATCATCTGCAGTAGCGTCACTTGTATTTGCGTCATCGATCCGAAGAACACACTGCGATGTGAGTCAGAAATAGGTTCCATTCTAACGTGGTGACAACCGGTCGTGAATTCCATAAGGGGTCTCAAACAAGCAATACGACTGATCATCAGACAGCCTCTGATCTATTGTGCCCAAATCAGCTTGAATGAAACGTTTTACAATCACCATATATATCGAAATGCCGCATTTGCTTCGGAGTGCGGGTGTGATTCCAGCGATGACTGCAGGGATTATTTCGACTGCCTGCTTGGTTTGGTGTATTTACTTGACTCCCTGTTTTGTGGCGTCTCTCTTTTCTGTTTGTTGTGTGTAGGCTTCACTGTAATATAGGTTTGACGAAAGCTGTCCTGATGATCTTGTGAGATGATTCTTGTCGTATAACATTTTCGTCCTTTTCCTAGCTTCCATTCGCAGTTAGCAGATGGGCTCTTGTTCCTAAACCTTCAATCGTAATTCAGCTAATTAAACACATGAATTGAGTATCACTCGGCAGCAAGAGAAGTTGAATTGAACGATCAGGAATCAAAAATCACAGCGCCACGTTCTCTGCGAAAAACTAGCTAAACTACCGTGGTTTATGGGTGGACCTTAGATACGGCGATCCTTAGTTACCGCCAGTCACAACACTCTAGAACCCTCCTGCAAACACGTTTATATTCCAGCTCTTTTATGGAGGCACGTTGCTGGTACACTGGTTCCATCAAAAGGGTAATTTCTTAATGTGATGCAATATTTCACAGCTTATCTTGTCTTGAATGAGCGGATTAAATCAGTTCTTGCGGGTGTCACTATGATTAACTAAGTGCTCTCAGTCGAAAGTGGGATTGCTCCAAACTTGCGTTTTTCATTCGGTACTTGTAAAGACCGATATCGCCTAACAGGGCTAATGCGTATATTCGTTTAGACCTAGTTTATGATGAGTACGTTATGTGTAGAACCACAAATGGGCAACTTTGACAATCTATATGAGGAAACTGGTCTTAACTTCTGTCTCATTCGTTTTCTGTTATACGTCACTCCAGTTCTCTGGACTTCTGAAATGTAATCACAACAGAGCGTCCAGTTGAACCGTTTACGATTCGTCATATGTTTTCCCTCATGGTTTGCATTCGCTCGATGTACTCACTGAACTAGCATGTATGAATTTCGTTCATCATTGTTATCTATTTTGCGACGGTCACCAGCAAGAATTACAATCTAACTGCACTCACCTGAGGAACCCAAACCAAAGCACACTTAGCTTTAAAGTGTACTCTAACAGTTAAGCATCACGAAAGTGCGACTAGTTCGAGAAATTGCTTTATACATCGTGGTAGATAAATATTCAGCATTTAAGCAACCACGTTTACGTCAGCACAGAATTTGCAAAAAATTGTTAATTCACTTTTATGGTCAAATCTTTTGCAAACACTTTTGGAATCAGTTAGGTCAACCAACTCAGTGAACACTGGGAACAGTTTGTAGCATTACCGGAAAGTGGCCATGAAGAGATATGTTTCGAAGGAGTCGCAGCAACTTTGATTTCTGTCACACCGATGAACTTTGTAAACAAGGATGGCTGGATTCCCCAGTGGTCTTTGAAAGCTTAATCATAGATTGACTAAAAATGTGTCCAAAGACTGTGAGTAGCATTTGGTCAGACGAATGAAGTCTGTGGGGTTGGCTTTTTGTTTGGGAATAAGTGAACGGTACCTTCCCTTCTTCGTGGTCCTGTCGGCCAAGAAGTTCAGTTAAGCAGAACCTTCTCCATAGAAAATGGTTTACTTGCCATCACCCAATCGCGTCGATTTGAGAATGTAGCTAACCATTGTGTGCATCAGTCTAGCTGCTCTCAATTTGATCACGTAGACGGTAGGATCTGAGTGGTTAGTTACTGCATTCCTGATGGCCCTCCTTCGGTAGCAGAAGTGATTCCGGAGCTCAAGTAGTAGAATGGTAAATGAGCTCAAGGTCCGGATCTCTCCTCAGATTCGCTTTTGAAAGCTGGTTGGGGGGGGGGTGAGTTCGATATCAGTACTGTTAAAACCTTCTCATCCGGTTTGAGAAACTGAATAGGTTCCAATCACTTGGCGCCTATTCACATTTATTCTCTTTCTCAAGAATAAGTCCCGTAGACAAACATAGATGTATCCGTCTAGTCTCTATCGTGTTTAATTTAGCCACTGATCTTATATTGCGTCGGCGCACTGGATCCAGATGAGTGATTTCTGTTTCGGTACAGAGTGCATTGGTCTGGGATCCTCGGCGGTCGTACGTAACTGCCGGTTGTAGTCTCTTTAGACATACAGACTGTGGACCGTTTCATATGGTTGGATAGCGCCATCTCGCCAGGTTGTGCTACTGTTGATGAGGTAGTGAGGATGGCGAGTGTACACATTATTTTCGCCAACCTGTGCCATCTGTGACATCGAAAAGACGTCCGGTTGTCGTTTGTAGCAAAAGTATGTAATACTGACGTGCGATCTGCTTTGTTCAATGCTTTGGTCACTCACCCCGTTCGGGACGAATATGCAAGAAGGCTGTGTGTGTTTGGTCTTTGACGTCTTTTGTATGATATCCAACTTCCAAAAACCGAAATTCTCTAGCGCTTCTCCGTAACTAATCTATCGTCCAACAAAACAGTGAATTCTGTGATTTCACCCTCATGGGGAAATCCCAATCAAGTGGTCATCCACAGAAGTTGATAAGGCAGTTATTGTGTCACATTTTGAGACAATCCAGCAATCTGGGTATTACTCACAGATGAATGTGGTTAAGCGTTTGCATGTAATTATTCAGTTGTGCCCAGTGCGAATTTGGTGGCGCAGTGGTCAACACTGTTACCTAATACAAGCGCGACCGAAATTTTAGTCCTGACGTTGACAAAAATAGCACCACTGACGAGTTTTAATAAAGGTGTAGCTAGAATGTTGTGCTTCTCTTCATAATGAGCTGACCGAAAATCTTATGATATGGTAACAGCTACAGTCATTTGTGAGTGATATTGAATTCATCACCAGAATCCCCTACTACTCACTAGTAATAGTTGTTTCTGGCAATTATCTCACGTCATGTGGGATGATTGCACGGACAGCGTGATAGTTCACCAGTGTGTTTTCCGAAAAACTCGAGAAATGCAATCATTCCATCAACTAAAGCTTGTGGTGAGTGGATCACATGCTACGCATGCCAAACGAACATTTTTCTTGGCTGGTTTCATTTATTTATCTTTGTCAGTGTTGCCTTAAAGCAGAGATGGGCACAATCTATTTGGTACTCATCTGGCGCTGGCTGATTCTAAACGATCTTATTTGTCGATACTCACCTATGGACAGCAGATTGTATCAACACTCAGAAACTATCACAATAACACTAAATGAGAAGAATGTGGCCGACTTTCACTTACAGCAACTGTAAGGGTGTTTTAGGCTCAATATTGGGATGACACAGCAAACTTTGCAGTGTTGCCTGAAAGTACTCAAGAGTACTGTAATCTTTTGTCATCCTAGCATACAGGAATAATGCTATTCTACACTTCGTCTCGTCTTTATTTGGATTCACAAAGTAGTGGCCATGACACACAAGCGAATGAAATCAAGAACTTTTGTTTCACCAGACAAGCCTACTGTTTTCCAAGCTATTGCTAGTCTCCTGAAATCATTGTTTATTATCGGCTATCACCGGCTGGTCATGGGTCATCCACATTTATGGTATGATATCCTGTTGTTTGTTTACATCTTAATGTTGAATGTCTGAACACAGATGTAATTATTTTTAGTATTTCAATCCCTTCCCTCATTCTTCTTTTTCCTCTCTCTTTCTGTAAGGCGTTTGGTTTTTATTCCGTGATTGTGTGACAGTTAGACATTAGTGAGTACCACCGATGTATTGCTATCTATGATGACTGTTAATATTCTAAAGTGGAATAGGCGTAAACATCCGTACGCATTCAATTAATTCTACTGCACCTCTAATTTCGGGATCATCGGTACCAGTATTCGAATCCTCAGGGTCACCACCATCTGAAAGGTGAAATGAGTAATGGTGTTAATCTGTCTGTTACTGCACACTCCAAAAAGTGCTGGTCCTTCAGGTGACTGGAGCATGTCAGTGATTTCGGATTGGACAATCGGTAACATTCTATTTATCAGCTTCGCACGTTTGGCAGCAGGTAGCTATTTTCGTCCACATCGAAACATCCACTGGCTGAACTCAAATTAAAGTTCGTTTAGCCTGGGTACTCTCGTTGACATCTTCCATACTAGTTAAGGCAAGGTTTTTACTCGTTTTCTTGGTTTGGACTCATTTGTATGGCGGTAGTATCGTTGGCAAATTGAATTAAGAAACCTAAGCCCGTAATGAAAGTTCACTTTGGCCAGTTTTCTTTGTTGTTGATAACTGCTGAATCGAATCCGTTAGCATGATTGCTGTGTGTTGGTCCATGGAAGTTTTGTCACGTCAGCCAAAAAAGTCCGGTGTTCCTACCCTTAATTTGACGAAATCAACATATAAGCACATGTTTGAACAATGTGACTGGTTTCCATGCCACAGTTAGGCTTACACAAATTAAACGTCACTGTTAACTGATTGTAGCTGTTTTATTCTCATAAACGTTTCGGTCAGTCCCTTGCACGAGATTCGTGTTTACTCACGTTAGAGCTCATTAGTAGGACATGTGATTACCATAATCAAGATCACGCTTTTATGAAGCGGCCGTGTTGACCACCGCATCATTAGGCACAACTGAAGCATCATGTGCAAACGCTTGGGCGCGTTCGCTTGTAACTAATGTTCAGATTGCCAGATCGTCTCGAAAGGATACAATAACTGTCCTGTTAACTCCAGTCGATGACTCCACGGCTTTAGTACAGTGCTTCTTTCCGAACTAAACTGACTGAAAAGCCCGTGGGATGGTAACAGCTACAATCAATTGTGAGTGACGTTCAACTTACATAAATCAAAAGCCCCCAATGCTCACCGGTAATTATATATGGTGTTGTCAGCACAAGGAAGTGCCTTCCTAACATTATTCGTTTGCCGACTGTGTGCACCCGAGACAGAGTGATCTTTTGTTGAACGTGTTCCCTCCAAAATTGTTCTAGTGAGGACTTCGGAACTGGACGAGTTGCTTCTCGCCTCGGAGAGTTTCTGGTTAAGGAAGTACCACTGTCCTCTGTAATGAATAAGATACTTATTCATACGAATGAAATCCACCAAGAGAGCTTCTGCATCAGAGCCGGAAGTTCTAACAGCAACCTGTTGTATTTTGTACGAATGGTTGTTTTTGTGTTACACCAAACGTTTCAGACTGCACTCAGCCATTTGTTTTACGTCATATGAACTTCTCAGCCATGACACACAAACCTTTTAATCGGCGAAACATTTCACCCGAGTTAAATGTCTGCCGAATACTGTAGGTAACATTAATCATATTTTAAAACGACTGATCGCCACTACTACACTTACGGTTCAGTCAGACACATTGTTTGCCTATCTTGCGTGCGTAAGGTCGTACCTGTTGACCACTTGCAGTCTGTGTTCGGCAAGGCCACAGCAGTGTCTGGATTCTAATGCCCTTTTGACTTTGAACTGAAGAGTCAGACGGTTTTTGTACAGTGTATCTCTCGAGCACATTTCGCTGCAGTTCATCAGGCACATACTGCAGTCTGCGGGCTTATGTGGCAAAGTTCAATGGACAATATGAAGCCAAACAACAAAATCAATATTTACACATCAGTTAACGAAACAATCTGGTCTTTCTATACACAGAAGGGTGGTTTCCATTGGTTAATTGCTGCCGCCTCCGCGAACTGGAAAAACCTTCATTTTTTTGTTGCGTAACATTTTTTTTAGAGGCCTCCAGGTTAGGTGCGCAACGTGCTGCTCTGCTTGTGCGACCCTTTTAAAACATGCCAAAAAGGTGTGCCGAACTTTTCAAGTAAATTGGACAGACTTCATCTCACTGTTTCCTTGCAAACGTCCTTGTAAACTTGTCACAAGGTTCTTGTTCGAGTTATCACGATTCTAGCAGAGTAATGCCTATCTTTTCCTGATTCCCTATCCCTGTATTTATGACCATGCTCCCTCCACGATTGTTGACAGTTATATGCAGAGGTGTTGCCGACGGCGGATCTGTTCAATGCACCTCCCCCATTTTGGAACCCTTCTACAGAAGAGCCAACTGTCGAGTAACAATAGCTTTCACTGATTGTGTTTACCTAATTGTTGTGCCTAGAACTAACCAGAATGTAGATGACATTTAAAAAACTGTAAAATTGCTCCGCGATTACCTCGTCCTAGAAGGATAGCAATAACTTGACAAATTACGATCATCGCTAGGTAGTATGTGGAAAAGACGTTTTTTATACGACAGTGTACCGATGAATCTGTGGACGACTTTATCTCAAGAACTCTCTCGGCTCTTTTAGACTGTGCTTATTCAAGGACTTATTGCTGTCGTTTAGGGTGAAAAGATGCACGAGCGACTGCCATCCGATAGTGAACAACTCCTAGTGTGAGGAAAATCATGTGATATCATGCACCAAATTACCAATTTAGTGAAGGAATTTGCAGAATTTTTCTCTATGGAACCTACACTACATACTGACGTTAACCTAGTGGCACACGTGAAGCATCATATGGAGTTTTGTTGCTATCGTTGTGACGAATTTCACTCAAAACTGACGGAATGCCTAGAATTGAATTCGATTTGTCGAAGAAGAAGAAGAAGAACGGTCACATTCGGAATACATTTCTCTTCAAATATAATGTTTCCTAGTTGTCGAATTCCAAGCCAACTAGTCTAGTCAGCAAGGCCTTGAGTATTCAATGGGCTAACAGCGAAACAAACGATAGCAGCCTGAGAATAACGTCAGGCATATCGTTTATTGTCTCCCCAAATGCGGATGGGTTACAAGTTGCATTCGAGCTGGATACTGGATGGGCCGTTACACTGTTGTGATGGGATACCTTACCACATCTTCCAGAAATGGACTCACCAAAAATTCATTCGCTGTCTTATACTGGTCACTATTGTGTTTGTTATGGGCACCTTTCTTGCTTGTATGTTCCATAAAAACTGTGTAAACTACTTACAGATTCGTGCGACTGAAGGGCCGTGTCAGAGTGTACTTGGTCAAGACTGGATTAAGCATCAGGGAGTTGTTCCCTTACACTCGCCTCCCATTCGGAATTAACGCTGGATCCGCCATTTTTCAACGAATCATTAATTGTCTTGCTAAACACGTATAGTATGTGCAAATGGTAGTTTTTTTTAAGCGCATTATTAAACCGAAAGTGGATCATAAACGGAAGTTAATCCTACCGGCACACTCACTTTACTGAAATCAGACTATTTTTGTCCGTATTTGTTTATGCGAATTGTCAAACTTTCCATTCAATCCATTCATCTTTGTTTTACTGAACCGCTGTGCATATTGTGTTCACCAGACTGACGATAAGCGCTTCTTTTATCACCACGGTGTGCACGACTGCACACCACGTACAACTGTGTCTGAACAGTTTTTCTTACATCATTCAGTGAGTCTGATGGCAAACAGATTACATGTAGCCGTACAGAACACAGCAATAATCGTTGCTACGTAGCCTGTTCCTGTGAATAAACGTGCTTTTCTTCCCATGCGCCTTTCTCTCCTTTCAGCTTTTCTGTGCGACGTGACTTGCTCATCGTTATTCACGTGATTTCGACAAACTCTGAAAAGTTCTACGAACGCTGGAAAGACGAACTGTTTTGAACAATTCAGTCATCTCT
>QNGE01009727.1:0-12077 GCA_008508345.1 Paragonimus westermani
CTAATGGTGACCCCATTGCTACCCCGTCCTTTTGTTGATGTAGTCTACCGGAAAATTGAAAATGAACATTATAGGTACAACAGTATAACAACCGTTTCACTTCCTCCACAAGTAATCCCACAATTATGGAGTGCAGCAAGTGTGTATGATTTTATACTTGCTGACACTGAAGGGTAAGTTATTTTCCATGGATCACTAGTTTAAATAGTTCAAACAGTTTTGAGAGGTCATCTACATCTTCCGGGTACCCTAGAGTTTGTCGAAGTTTCGTTTCGCTGGTGTAGAGCAACATCGGCGATTTGACTACGCTGGGTAGTTCAAGAACGAAAAGAATGAATATCAGCGGTCCTAAGATTGATCTTAGTGAAACTTCACTGGTGGCTGAGATCCACTCTGAAGGCTGTTTTTTCACCTCGACGCTGACTCTACGCTCAGTCAAACAATTCAATCATGACAATGATTGTTTGATTCGACAACGCAGATGAGAATAACTAACTACCAGTGGTAAGCTGATCTAAACACTTACACGTCTAAGGATGGTATGAAGTGTTGCGTTTTACTCTTGTCCGCACCACAGCGAAATCAGTCACAGTGGAATATTGGTGTCAGAGTAAATCTCAGGACTTTCATGAGTTACGTGTTCGTAGCAAGCAAAAACTTACATTCGGAGGTGAATTGACTTCACTGAAAACTGAACAGGCGTCAACGGTTCACACACAATTTCAAATAATCGGGTACTAACATTAAAATCGTATTAAGCGTGGATTTACACAAACATTCCATATCTGGAATTGGGTTTCACAGATTGTTTTGAATAATATTTTTAAATTGTCCCTCGGAGGGCTTTGTTAAACAAAAGTGAATCGCATTCATTGTGGAATGGAATAGCATAATGATGTGACTACACAAGCTGAGTCCGTAATATGGCCAATTCACTGGGCTTCTCTAGTACTAGCGGAAACGGGCTGTTTGCTTTTTTCGACTACATCGTCACTCTCCGAAGGCACGTATTTGTGTACCTGCTTAGACGAACGTCTGCTCACTCTGAAGGTCAGACTTCCGTTAGTCACAACTAAACTGGTAAAGAAGCGTCGTCAGGCTCAGCTCTTTCGATTNCACAACTAAACTGGTAAAGAAGCGTCGTCAGGCTCAGCTCTTTCGATTGAAGGCACTGGTAGCTTCTGCGTTCGAACGTGTACACGGGGTTCAGGTGCGGTGAATATTTATTTCATCCCGATAGTTATTCTATACTCTGCCTGCTACACATTGTAATCAACCTAAAATATATTCCTGTGTACAGCCTCATTTCACACAACTCCTACCACTCCAGACAACGGTTTTGATCTGTTGTGCCCTTCTGTGAATCTGTTACGATAACCGCTGAATTGAAGAGTGGAAGTGATAAACTCTTGTTCCTCCTCAAAACTGTATTGTGTGCAGAGCAGTGATGAGACAAATTTGTGCACAAATCTGTCCTACAGATGATCTAGGCTTCATCGCTTCCGTTCTACACCTCAGTGGCTATTGTAAAAGGTTCACCATGTGAAGCAGACTGTCTGACTAGAGCTATGTATATCGGACATAAGACAAAGCAAAAATTAATTAATTCAGTCACACGAACACTCAGTCCACCTGAACTCTGTTTCCTCTCTCGGCCCCAGAAATCACCAGTGTCTTGAATCAAGGAGCATAAGTTTGTCTGTGTCAAGTTGCATAATTTTTACTGATTCATTCGTAAATTCTGAGCGTGCTGTATGGACAGACCTGAAGGACGCTCGATTTTCGAAGTGGAAGAACAGCTTCCAAAATGAGTGCACCTGTCTGTTACCGGAGAAGAACGATGTAAGTTAAACAGGCAAACAACTCGTTTCCGTCATTGTTCGACAAGCCATGTGTGCTGGTTATGCTATCGATTTGGGCCGTGCGTTCATAATTCTATTATATCACTTCAGTCCACAACTCTTGCATTCCATTGAACCGGCAGTAAGCAGACGACACAAACTGGATTACTACTGACACGCTAAATTACCATCATTTTTTCAAAGTGTACCGTCCAATGGCAAACAGACTGATGGGGACGGAAAGTAATTGAGGCAAAATTAATAAAAAAAAGACTGTCATTAATTTTTCAGGTTGTCAGTATAATCCTGATCGATCACCACTACAGATCGTAGAGACCAGGTGCATTCAAACTGCATACCAGTTACACTTGACAGTAACTGTTTCATTCAATTAATTCTTTTGTCAATTTTTCAAGACAATACTGCGTTTGGGGTTGTATACTGAGCTCGTCTTTGGTTTAGTTTTTACTCCCTGTCATCCAATTCCATTTCATTATTAGTTGCATGTCTAATCCGGTCGAATTTTCATGTAAAATAAAAACAACTCTCTTTTGACTGAATTTGCCACATCATAATCAATTATTGTAAGTTAATAATCATTTAAGATGTCGATCATTGTACACAAAGTTTAACTATGAATATCTGGACTCCAACACATGCGTGAATGATGTGAACCGACAAACTATTTACCTAGGATGGTTACCTCACTGGTCTAGTGTATCTCATTGGTTCACTTAGCAAAACGAGGCTGTAGTTTCTTTGTTCATATGGAAAACCATTTGGGAATACACCTGCTCATGGAAATCGGATGTAAGCGTACGGTATATACCAATTTAAACCGAAATCAACAGGGATAAGATAGCTAGTTCGCAAGACTGGAATATACCAAATACGGTTCAACAGTTTGTATTACCGATTCGAATAGACCCATGAGTTCATTAGAAGACAAAGGTGATTTTGGCGAACAGTCTGTTTTCGGTTATTCATCATCGGGCCAATTACATAACATTTTATACCATCATGGTTGTCAAGCGAGAAGAAATCAAGAGCAATTAGTCACATAACTACATCAAACGGTTGTGAATTGGACGACAATTAAGTAACAAAATTGACCTCCGGAGTTGTCAAGTGGGTAATGGGGGGCCATGGTAACCGTAGGGTCTGAACAAATTTCTTCTGAGCGCACAACTGTGGATTGCGCAACCGGATTCCGATCGCTTCCGCGGTGGCCAGAATACGNCATATACATCTGAGAAAACTTCTAGTAATGATTGCCTTATAATCCACCCTCTGTCGGTTAGCCGAACAGAGTTGATTCGCGATACTCAACGTTACTTTTCACCCATCCTCAGTGCGCTGCGACGTGGTTGGATCCCACAAGTCAGAGAGAAATTCCCTACATTTTATGTGCGTCGGGAAGAATTATCACTCACTCCAAATGGATTATTGTGCTTGGATGACAGAATTGTTATTCCTCCAACTCTTTGTAGAGCTGTTCTGGATGATCTGCATTCCGGACAACTTGGGGTTGAAAAGATGAAGTCTCTGACCGGATTAACGTGCTGGTGGCCGGAGATTGATGCTTATATTTGTCGTCATCACGAATTTTCACAATTCACTGTCTAAATGGAATCCATGGCCGATGTCGATTGAGGATTGGCAACGGTTTCTTGCAGATTATTGTGGTTTCTTTCTTGATAAGTATTATGCTCTAGTAGTGGTTGACTCCTACACAAAGTGGCCGAAAGTGGCATTCACAACGCCTAATGCAGAATTCACCATGTACACACTCAGAAGTATATTCAGCAGAGAAGACATGCCTCTTATGTTAGTGACTGACAATGGTACCCATTTCACTGCCAACCTTCTAACTACTTGGTTCAACGGCATTGGATGCAAGCATCTGTTTACCCCTGCTTTACATTTATGCTTTAATGGTCAGGCTGAAAACCTTGTTGAAACACTCAGAAGTGCTATAGCCTCTCTTCGGTGCACTACATTCAAAGACCTTGAAAAAGGTGCTGATAACTTCTTGCTACAATATCGTAATGCCTACCACCTCACTACACATGGAAGTCCCGCCAAACCTTTTAAAGGATGGTTTTGATGTCAAACTTGATGTGTATTCAATCCTCTGAAGTTACCTTTTATCGTTGTGATGACTTGAGACCGTCATCTGATTTACTTCCAGAGAATCGTCGTAACTGTTTTTACCGAATTCTAGATGTCTATAATTTATCTGTACACAACCGGCACGTGGATCAGATAGATTTCGAGGATACACGTCAGTTCGTTCCAAATTCTGGTGTGACTTCAGGTAATGATGAGTCCGTTCTAGAATCGAATTCGAACCAGGAAATTACAAGCACCATGCGTGGGTCTTCAAGACTGCAGATGAAACTCTGGAGGGACTTCAAGAACCCGCAGTCCCACTCAACGTGTGGCGGATGTGATGAATGCCGTTGAGCATATACTTTCACGTCGATTACGGAAGTTCGGGTTGTACACCTTTTGATACAGCACGTAATTCTAATACAAGCATTTGTTTATTGTTCATTTGCTGTGTTCTGCTCAATTCGGATATGCGGGACAATGGTCTCTATCCATTTAGGAAATATCACATATTTCTATTTAAGGAATTGCAAGCAATTGTTGATTTTCAGTCAAAAAAGCGGTCCAATCATTTTTTTGTTCGATATCATTTAAACGTCTTTTAGTTTTATCAAGCTGCCGATTGGAGAAAGCGAATCTTATTGCTAGTGATATATTTCAAATTGGACGCTATCCTCATCTGAGCGCAGCCTTCACATTCCGATAGATTTCTCAGCCAGTCTCTTTCACAAAGAAGGACTAGGCTGGAATTTCTCTCTTAGGTCCTGATCCCGAGGTTATGGATTTGACTCACCAGGGCTGTCTCTCTGCCTCCTCTCAAGGTGATCGGGCAATTAGAGCATTAGTCACTAGGTAATGTGACTAGGCGTTCATATATATTTAATCAGTCTTGACTAATGTAGAATCAGTGGCGCAGTGTTCAACGCGTTTGCCTCATGAAAGCGTGGTCAGAGTCCGAAAACCGGCCGTGGCAAAGATATGTCCTACTGACAAGGTCTAATGAAAGAGAAACTTGAGTCTAGTACCAGTGGGTAGATTAGCAGATTTAACGATTAAGATGAGAACCAACTTTGAAAGATCAGGGCTTCGGCTGAATTCGGATCAGTGACAGAAACAGCATGCTCCAAAGCGACAAGCTCTCTAGAAGGTGATCTACGAAGCCACGGCTGGAGCTCAGAACTCACACATCTGAGCTCTGTTACCTACCCGTCCCATTGTCTCGCACGAAATCCATCAAGTGACCCATGGGGGTGACTACCTCGGAAGGACTTTTCGAACAGTTTACGCTGGAACCCACCAACGCCACTGCTGAGCATAGAATTTGTATCACCAGTCGAAATTCTTGCAAAATTGCGTGGCACAACCCACCGATAGTCTTTAGTTGGTTAACTACATCACTCTCAAGAACGAAACAGTTTACCCTTATCACTGCGACAGGTTATGATCAGAAGTCCACCAGAATAGAGCACAGTGACTAACAACAGAATGTTACAAAACCCAGAAACGTCATGCGCTACCTCACAGCTTTACCTTGTGGCTTTATAACGTCGTGTGGGATCTCAGAGATAGCGGAACATACTCGAAAGCGGCACAGCATGGTACAGACAGTGCTGGAGAAACTATGGTTTGCCCTCAGACCCTTAATATGTTTCTTAGGTTCTGCCTTTCTGAACAAAACTGTTTTTTGTTTTATCTTATTGCGAAAAACTGATCGTGATAGCACACTGCAGTGAGAGAGTGTTATTTGCCTCACCTTGTCTATTTGTCTCAGTGATGCACGTCTGTTCTAAGCACTGTGCTGGTATATCTGTTAACAGAGTGCTCCTAACAGTAATGGCTCACGTTAGCTGAATCACCGGGACTTTTCAGCTGAACAATGTAACCTAGGCACAGAGCGTCTCATTTGATCGATTAACACGATCCCGACATATCGGTATTTAAAACCCGTGCGTAATCGGAACTAGGTTAAGAGACTTGGTATGGTTAACCTTCGGATAGTGACCTAACCACTAAGACACCATTTTCACTCCATTCCTATTTACTTTGGTCATTGAATAGATCGGCCGCTTAATCGACTAACCAATGGTAACCTGTGCCAAACAAACAGCCTGTACTGCGATCAACCCCACCGGAAATAACATGAAACTACATTCGGTTCAACATTTGCTCTCTAACATGACTCCATGTAACTTGTGCGCCCTTCGACATCAGTCTCGTGTACTTTGTAACAGTTGGAGATACCACACGGAATTTCTCTGAGAATAAAGTATACAGTAAGTGTCAACTGCACACTCACTGTACTGTGTCCCTTTACCAAACGAACTCAAATTTGGTCATTGTGCACTAGTACATACAATCCAATGGAACAAGCAAACTGTCCACATAACTATAGAATTTAATCCTAAGTACATAATCCAGAGTTGCCCGCACGAAACAGCTCTCTCTTAAGTGTCCTACGGATAACTCTTTTTCCATGAATAGTAAATATTCTACAGTAATTACTTTGTCACGCGCTCGGAAAATGAAACAGTGCAAGTTAAATTTAGCTCAGGAGGTTGTATTACTGTTGACCTCATCTCATGGATAAACATGTTTTTTACGGTCACTACGTCATACAAGTACTAACGGATATGTGTAAAATATTTAGTTCAGCAGACGAACCCTAACACAATTCATCAAGGCCAGTTTTTCAAGATGGCTCTTCGTGACAGCAAGAAGCAGAATCCTTTTGTGACGCATGTTAGCTTAGAAAATGCAACACAAGTAATTGAAATAAGTGGTTTGTGGAAAATTTCTGTGAACAATCCGAGTACCACAAACAGCCTGCTTGATAATTTTTGCTTTCAGAATTCGAATGCATGAAGTGTGTTAGAATGAAGTGTGATATCAAAATGGCTTAGTAATATGACTGGATCTGCAGTATAACTCATAAGTTTTGTGTGCTTCTTCGGGTTACCCTAAGGTTTTAGCTGTTTTGTGTTGTCCTGTGCTTTGGGACAAAGAAGGGCATATCCAAATCGAGCAGATCGGATAGACATGTTGTATGCTCAGGGTCATTCAAAATCGGCCATCCAACTAGACGTGAAATCAATAGTTACACACTTCTAGCTTCCGATTGATAGTGCATTTGTTGAACGCGAATTCACTGAGAACGATGCGACTCGTTCACGTTAACTGAGTGATGTATACTGAGTGCCACTCACACACTTTGTCATCTCTTCCATCTGTCCAGACAGAAGTCCATAGATGGACCAAAACATCAACATTCTGTGCGATACAGGAATGCGCATTTTGTCAACAACTGCTATCCCTTGAATCTTCGAACAGCAAGTCCTTTAGCTACCTTCAATTAGCAAACGTTATTATCCGCTGGTCCAAAAAATCATACTTCGCTTTGGGTGACACATCAGATTCTGTATTGCCCCACTCGGTGTAAGCGTACAGGTGAAATAGTGAGTAGTGTAGTGGCAAACAATAGTTACTTTGCTTCTGATTGTACGGACTGATGAGGAGACATCATAAGTGCGTTGAAGAATGAATGATGGTGCGAAAATAGTTTTAGACAAACACCTACCAAATATCCACAAGATCACGGCAGTCGGTTCGTGTTTTCGGAGTGGAAAGACAGAGAGACGGTATTATTACATATCACTTAAATAAAACCCTGTAACTATCGTAAAAGAATTCAGACATCGCCCAGTTACATCATCTATACAGAATTAATCAAAATCGGTGTCACTTTGAACTCTCGCAGGAAATTTGTTTTTCACTGTGAAGAAAGCAACTGAGAACTCTCGTCAATTGTTGCAGCACAGCAGTACAGCTGACTGACTCTCTCGGACATGGAGAAAAGATCAAAGGTTTCAGTGATCACTCGACTTTTGACGCAGTTAGTGTCAAATGGAAACCAAAAACAGATCCACTGCAATCGTGTTCACAAGGTGCTGCTACCTTAGAGATAAAGAAAAACGCCACTGTTGGTCTTCTTTCCTTTGTCTACTTGGTCGCGTCGAACACTCAAGTCAGTTACTTTCTCAAATAACTGAAAGGCGTGTGGCGCTAGCCTTCGTCATCCGTATCATTGAACACTCGTGACAAGTTTGTGTCTGTAGTTTACTCTTACTTCGAGACGTTGAGGTAAACTGCCGGTAATATCTAAGCGTTTGTACTCTCTTAGGACGTTGGCCACACTCTCACTTGACTGGTTTTCGGCCCCTTTTCTGAGTAACATTGGAGAATGCTATCCCTCACACTACATGCTTGTTCAGGTTATTATCTTAATTTAGCCGAGTACTTAGTATCCTGTTGTTAAATTTATCTCGCAGTTCAGACCGTTTCGTTGAGACTTTCCTACGTTGTAATCTTGCCCTCACCGTGTAGGCCGCCGTTTTTATTTTTAATAACTTCACACTGTTGACCATTGCTATCTATTTTCATTTTCCCTCCCACACGTTATGACTCCTGAGCCCACTAAACCGCGCCCCAACGCGAAGTATACTTCGAACTGTTTTGCTTGTAGTGAGTTAGTAAACTCATGTGACTTGTGACAGATTAATCCCACTGGATCTTTTTTTTCTAGTCGTTAATTATCCGTCGGCCTGTCCCAGTTGCAGGAGCACTCGGAGCACTTGTCAGTTCAACAAACTGTCTCGTTCACTAGCTCCTACGTTTTCCATAGCTGTCACCCCAGTATCCTCATGTACACTGACTTAGTACGATAGGGCATTCCTATCGATGTCTTCCGTATTCATTTTCACGGTAGAGCCACACTGCACAAACTTAACCAAGACTGGCTCTTCACTTTTACGTCAGATCACCAATCCAACCTGTTCTGTCTTTAATCAGTCTAGCATATCTCTCATTCTACGGTTCTTAGCCGCTGTACCGGTTTTGCTTTGGATAGAAAAAAGCAATATATCCGGCGGGATTGTAGGGCGAGGCCGGCCCACCAAACAAGATCGTTACTCCAAAAAGAGGGCTTTCCAACCCTCTAAGGTGAACGTAACTACGGTCATCTCAAAATCACTTGAGAAATCCCACTACCCCACGTTACAGCACGCACGATGTCATTACGCTAACAGTTTGTTATCCTGAAGTTCGAGCCTTAGTAAAACCTCTGATCACATCTCGTCTTTCGAGGAGTTGTACCTCTTCTTCGGTTGGATGAGAAGGCGAAAACCCATTAGCCTGACGCAATCTTTGCGCTCGGCTTAAGGTTACATTCACTGGTGTCGTTGACCTAGTCCGATTGCCGAACCAGCAATCCCTGTCCCGCTTGCTTAAAGGAGAACTTGCAATCAAATCGAAAACCTAGAACTTTGTTCTAGCATCTTCCTTACTGCAAGCTACCTTAAGTAGTCTTATAGGTATGCTCCCTGACTTCCCCTGGAATGAGCAACAGAAGCGTCATGTTGCAAAACTTCCAAACCAGAAGACCAACCTTTCAACGCCTCGCTTTTTTATAATGCATCGTATTCCGGAGATCACCGAGAAGAATGCGGAAATAACACAACAGCACAACTGTTGCAGTAGTCGTTTATCGTGAACAAACTGGCAGTATTCGGAGGTTGTGAGGGATGGCAATGTTAGACGTCTTCCGGGACCGGCGCACTTAACAAGCAATACAGCACCCAAATATTTCAAGGTGATTATGGCCAAGGAAAGTATGATGACTACCCCTGTAGATGCAGGATCTCATGTTGGTCATCAGCTCTTCTGGGATATCAGAATCCACAGTGCCAAGCAGGAAGATTAATTCAACGCGGGCATCAAATTACTGCACGGCTTTGTACGTTATCACTTACTGACACAAGCTGTTTTGTAGTACACTTCTCAGATTGTTTGTTTCAACGCTGATAATTTTGAATAGCTTGCATGGTAGCGTTTTTTCTATGGTCCAAATGTCAGGAAACGTAGTTGTACCGACTCCCATTTAGGCCTTAGCTCTTATAGCACCTTTTGCTGGTAAGGTATTTACACAAGTGCCAGAAGCTCCCGAACTAAAGTTGATGAACATTATGGTCTATGTGTGCGGCACTTTTCCATGTTGATAGCGGTTAGAGTAACCTGGCTACCTTAGCAAATTCAAGATTTTGAAACTCCGTACTCTTCTCTGCCAGGAGTCACGCCTTATTAGATACTATTTTTCCTTCCGTATCCGGTTATATGCTTTGCTCCATTTGTCTTCACCCCTCCATCAGCATTCTATTAGGTGTAACTTACCGCTTTCTCGTCTCGTCCAGCTTGGACTACCGTCTTCTTCTATCAGCTCTTTCTCTCTCTTTCTCGCATGACGCAGGTGCATTTGACCACAATTCTTATCCTAAGTGACGTCAACTTCCTTTCACTAGATCTCGACGTTCCTCAATCAGAGTACGTTTCATCCACACTTCCCACATTCGAGACCTGAACTACACACAACATATACGCTGTCCAACCAGCTGGGGATTTGGTTGATCTCTTTCTTATCTCGACCCAATCTTTAACAATGAACTGCTTGTGCTCTCTTTTGGCATAAGTCCACCCCCACTGGAATCACGGGACCATGTCATCTTACTTTTTGACCTTGTCTGCGATTTCCATTTCTCACCAGGAGAAACTAAGCTGGGACCGATCATTCTTCTCTCAACACCTTCCCCCTTAACACTCCTTGCATTTATCGTTCGACCCTCAGCTCGACTGATCAGCATAGGTCGTATGTTTCCGGTTTTTTAAAACTGCTATCGTTCCACTCACACCTTTTCAAAAACCCGGTGCATATACAAACCTTCGAGCTTCTGTCTTTGGGCGAGCATCCAACGCCTTATTTCGCAGAACAAGGCATAAAGAGGACATATTACTTTTTTTCAATAAAACCCAAACTTATGCCTCATGGGGCTAACAAAACAGGTGTGATATCCTTGTCAGAAACAGAAAGAGAGCTTACCAGTCCCGTCTTACCCCTAATTTTATCGATAAACTCAAGTCTCTCTACCGCTCACTTACTCCCTCACCGAAGAGCGTGCTGGTGTCACAGCTCTCACATATAATGGACGTACCATGATGAGTAATTCTGAGACAGGTGGAGCTCTCAGTTCACATTACTTCACGACCTCTACTCTCAACCGCGAATCGTCTCTTCATCTCCACTCACGGATCACATGTTTCGTCCACCTCTATTTTCTTCTCTTCCACCACTGGCAACAAGAAGACCCTAATAGTTGACGAGCCTCCGGGGGCTGATAAAATCCCACTCACGTTCCATAAGGCGTGGACACAATCTGGTCCCTTTTCTCTTTCGAAAGCTCTCCTGCACCCCTTGGAAACAAATGAGAAACCTTCTGATTGGGAGTTTCCGTCACTCCTCCCTTTTTTCAAGGCGGAGACCGCTTGGACCGTCTGGTCACCCTTCTTCCCGGCGTAAGAAAAGGGTTGGAAAGCTTCTTAAACGACGAGTTTCACACTCACTTAGGTGCCAATGGAAATCTAAGCCATTTACTTTGTGAGTCTCGATGCCGCCGTTCATATCACTAACTTTGTCCTTGCCATGATTGACTAGACAATAACCATCAAACTCAGTCTGGGGGTCGATGTTGTCTACTTAGACTTGTCTAAAGCCTTCACTACTTTTTCTCATTCGTTTCATCCTCGCAAACTTCATCGCCTTGGTGTTGGCCTCTTGTTCGTCTCTTGGGTAAGTCAGTATTGGTCCAGTAAACACTTCTGAATATGTATCAACGGCGCATTATCAGCTTGTTTGCCTGCTTCAGAGGTCCCGCAAAGTTCCCTCACTGCTCCTCTGATTTTTCAAGTTTTATGAACAACTTTCCACCCATTCTGCATTATAACTGTCGGTTATGTGTGGATGACACCAAAACGTGGTGTCGTAATAATTCTACTTATGATCACTCTATCTTGCAGACTTAACTTCATACTCTTCATTCCTGGTCCGTAACCAATACAAGGTTTTTCGTCTTCGATGTGCCTTTCGTCACATCTATCATCTGGATGAAGTGCTCAGTGCTCTGCCACTCAACAAAAGGGACGTAGGTTCTGTTACTTCGATTAATCTGTCCTTGTCTCACCTTTGCTGTTACTTCGATTTGCTTGCTAGACCCCGTCTAGACTTACTACTTACAACACACG
>QNGE01009729.1:0-12071 GCA_008508345.1 Paragonimus westermani
AGTTCAAACCCGTGTTGTGTGTTCAGAAACAACTGTTCGTAGTGACAGTGACCGTATCATATTTTGTTGGTTGGTTCCTTGACCGAGGTCTTCTCAACGCGTGGCACGCTGTTGTAACTGTCAAGATTAACTGTTACATCAATTAAGTCAGCGAATTTGTTCTGTTCGATGACGTTAACATTGTCGGTAAGGTCGCTAGTACATTCAAGCGTGGTGCAAAAAAGCGAAGCTGCGCGATCTTTGGGTCCCAGGTTATCATCTTTGGATACCGTTGTGCTCCGTTTCGAAGCGTCCTGGATCACATGCTTAGAGACGGAGGTCCTGCCCAGTAAGAGTTTTTGACATTCCCTTTTGGCTAGTACTGTACTAAACCTAGTTCTCAAGAGCGCCACTTCGTTAACCGTTTCGCGGATAACTTATCCTTGTCGTTGAACATTGAGAGAGGTATCTACTGGAACAAGGGGTTACACGTGACTCGGTGTGAACTTGAATCGTTAAAGAAAGATTCCATATCAGTCAGAGTCCTACCATATAGCTGCATTGATGAGGCAAACATGCGTGAATCAACTGCATAGGTGAACATGTGGAATGGTGCGGCGACAAGCTTTAACGGAGTTGCTACACTGCTTGTCTTGAATCCGAAGAATAGACAGATTTATACGCTTGATTGTTTCGCGGTCGATCGGGATTCAATGCCCATTTTAGGTGTTGATGTCATTCAGTTGATGGGTTTCATCACCGTCAATCGCGATGAATTTCTGCGTAACTTAGTCGATTCCGATGTTCTTGACGAGTATCCATGTGTCTTTGATTCGACTTTCGGACACATGCCAGGCACCGTTATTTTATTGGTGGTTAGCGATGCCGTTCCCGTTGCATTACCGGTTCGAGGGGTTCCGTTGACCATACGGTATATGTGTTAGGCGGAACTAGACCGACCGGCCCGAAATAATGTGACTGATCCGTTAGAGGCGCCAACCAATTAGGTTGGTCAGATTGCTGTCACTTTAAAAGTCAGGCCACATCCGGTCGTGTATCCATCCCAAGCCACTGAAAAAGGTACTTCAAAGATAGTAGCACCGTCTACCAACCATCAATGACATCCCACCAGAACTGATTCAAGCCCAATTTTTCACAGAGGGAGACCTATCCTTAGCTTTTTGGCAATTGAAACTGGACGAACAGTTCAGTCAATCTAACACATTTGAAACCCCTTTCGGACGATTCCGTTGGTTGCGTTTGCCTTTCGGATTGAAGGTGTCCAGCGAAATTTTTCAAAAACGTTTAATCCAGCCACTTGACAAATTGAAGGGAGCTACCTGTGTTGCAGATGACGTGCTAATTTTTGGAAAAACTTTGAAGGATCGTGAGAGAAACCTGGAGGAATTTTCGACGCATTGTATGGATCGAGAAATTCGTCCTTCGCACAACAAAATGGCTTTACGAGAAAAAGCGGTCACTTTCACAGGCATTTGCTAACATCAAGCAGACTCAAGATAGACCCCGAGAAGATAAAGGCTATAGTCACATTGCCAGCTCGTGAAGATGTGAAAGCAGTATCACGACTGGATATTATGGTCAATTATCTGAGTCGGTTTCTTCCAAACCTATCCGATATGATGCATCCAATCCGCACCGAGAAGGTTACGAAGAACGTCAATAAGGATGCAAAGATATGACGTCAGATTGGTCTATCAGCCGGAGACTCAGATGCACATAGTTGCCACATTGTCCAGAGCTGTTGGAGAAGGTTCTCCCGCAAACAGCTTCATTTCGACACGTTTATGGCTGTGTATTACATTATGACGAAAACCGCACTACTCACCGACCTAAGAGAAGCAACGGCAAAGGACGCCACGTTACAACGTCTGGTCGAAACAATCAGAACTGGGTGGCCACACGATAAGAGAAAGTTGTCCGACGAGTTGGTAGTCTTCTTCAATGACCGCAATCAATTTGTCCAAGAAGACAGTGTAGTGTTCAAGAGAGGAAGAATCGCAATTTCAAGGATATTTCAGCTGAAGATTTTAAAACACGTTCATTCGGCACACACGGGAATGAACAACTATATTCGGAGGACAAGGAGGCTTTTTTATTGGCCTCATATTTCGAGTTCCACAAGAGACTACATGAAGAACTGTAATGCGTGTCTGACTATTGACTGAAAGCAAACCGAAGAAACAATGATGATGTGTCAAATCCCTCAAAGACCCTGACAAACATTATCGACTGACATCTTTGCATTCAAAAGCTGGTAACACTTACTGACAAAAGACCATTTCAGCGATTTTTTTGAGTTAAAATAGCTGAGTTCCACGACTTCCAGCGGGGTAGTTGGTAAACTTCGGGCCCAATTTGCGCGCTACGTTATGCCTGAGGTTTTTTCGATAACAAACCATAGTTCATTGGCACGGGTTTTAGAACGCTTGCTGGAAAGTGGGAATTTGAGTACCGTACAAGCAGTATGTGCCACAGTCAGTTAAATGGTAAAGCCGGAGCGGCGATCAAAATGGTAAGACGATTGCTGCGATTGACACGACTATCCGGAACTGATCCACATTTAGTGTTACTGAAAAAACAGAATACTCCTAACGAAACCGTGTCTCACGGCTCAGCTCAAAGAATTTCGAGGAGGAGAACGCGCACACATCTATCGATAATAAGGGAACTGCTGGAACCCCAATCGCCAAACGAAACCGAAGTGCACGAGGAGTTGAGGAGACGGACGCCAACCCAAAAGCGATATCACGACGCATGAGACCGCAACCTAACGGTTCTACAGGAGAGCGACGAGGTATGGGTACGGCGCGTTCCAGAAAACCCACAGCGATGGATAGAAGGAGTGCTGATGAGGTACTGTGGCGATCGGTCATGAGAAATAGATTCCGGGGGATTACTGAAGAGGAGCGGTCGGGAACATTTGAGAAAGCGAAAAACACCGGATGGACAACACCTACCCAGAGAGAACAAAGTGCGAAGAAATGGAGGGATGTAGAAGGATTGGATTGGACGAGGGATACGAAGTTAACCAGTGATTCGCAGAAGGTTACAGCCCATCAGTGTCGAAGACGCGAACAGGCTGGTTTGTCAGCGTTTGTCAGCAGCATAGCACGCTGCTCAAGCATTGGATTTTCTTAAAAAGAGCACCGAAGTAAAACAGCCTGCTTAAGTTTGCTATGCGTTAAAACAAACAAGTTACGAACGGAATCGAGCCGATAAATCGGAAAGCTAAAGCGTCAGCGCCAATTGTAATTTTTCATTTTTATGACGCGTATTGTCTATAAAATAACCAATAGAAACTCAATAAACTGAAATTCCTTTTGTACCAAGAAGATTGAATTTTGCTTTCGTTCTGGAAGGTAGCGAGTCCCAACAGTTCCCATTCGCCGTCTTATACAGGCAGGCTCCTTCTCCTGAATCTCTTCCCACCAGTATACAAACAGCACAAGGCACACATTATCCTTTGAAATCCTGACCACAAGGGATCACTCCACACGAAACCTCATAAGGCTAGTCCAGACCACCAACTTAGGAGGGCACAAGTTAAAGGTAGATGTAGTGCACTGTTACGTACCTTGCGGATAACAAAGCTTCACCATCCGATCTCTCCCCACTTGGAATGCCCTTCCAGCAGAAGTCGTTTGGTTCACCACCCTCGAGACTTTCAAGGAGTGTTTTGATGATGGTGCTTATCGAGGTGGTCAATACGGGCGGTGTACTCACATTAAAACATGCAGCATTCAACAAGTGTGTACGTGTGTATGCCAGTCGCGGTATGCAACTGTGCGTACCGATTTGCCCGACTCTGTATGCGCGCCTTCCACCCGACTCCGACCCATTAAGTTCAGTTATTTTGTGCCAGTCAACCGCTGACGTTGTACTTGTTCACAGAAATTCATCTTTCTATTATGGTTAACACCTACTCATCTTAATCCAGTTATTGCGGTTTTACCCTTTTTTCTAGTCTGCGCAGGAATGAGTGTGAAGGTGTGTCCGCACTACCCTACAGCATAACAACTAGGAGCTTTCCGGCTACGGTACCCAATGCTGATCGCCATATTTAACAAGCATCTATATAACACAAAAACATCTTTCCAGCTGTTTCGGTTAAGGAGGACGACTGGCCTCCCACCGTCTGCCCAGAAACTGTATTCAACGATTTCAGCTGTTTGTGTACGGGTTCAACGCTGAAGATCCAAACCCTAGGGACACAGCCAATTTGTCCGGGGCGTCTGTTAGCCAGAAAGGAGGCCACTGAAAACAAGGTTCTTGGGGGTTGCAAGTAGTACCGATAATAAGGTAGAACACTAGTCTAACCATATCTGAAGCAAGTGAGCATCCAATAACACTGAAAAGGTCCTGATGTGGCAGCTAACAACTTCCAGTGGAGGGTCGTTCCGGTGCTTGATAACCCTGAAAGAGGAAAATTGTTGCCTGAGAGAGGTCCAAGACTGAATATTGTAGAGTTTCTTGTTATGAGCCCTTCCGCTACTATCAGCTGTTGATGTCAGGACTGACTGCACGGTCATATGTTAAAGAAATGTGCAAGAATCAAATCACCGCGGAATCTTCGGAACTCAAGTGGATAAAGACGAAAAATTTCAAGACGACTCGTAAAAATGCGGCAAGCCAGTGACTATTTCCGTGGATACTTGCCGGACACGTTCAGTAGCGAGTAGGTCTTTTTTCGTGTCAATATACCCGACTTGATTAACATACTCAGGCAACGGTCTCATAAAAACCCTGTAGGGCATTTGGAAGACACGTATGTCTGCTTAAGCAAAAGTTTCTTCCATCATTTTGAGTCCCAAATCCGTTTCTAGTGGTCATCCGGTGGCGATGAGAGAAGAATGACTTAGACAACAGCCGATTCGCCGAAATTTTAAATTCAAGTTTCGGGATATCCACCAAAATCTGTGCATCACGTAACATGTCTAGGTTTACAGAGTGTCCCCCGAGGGACACGTGCACATTTGGTGCCGTTTAGAGAAAGGCACTAGTCACTCGACCAGCACTCGGCACGGTCCAGGCCAGTCTGTAATGTACTGGGATCATAAGTGATTCGTGGCTTCAAGCCTTCATTATAGAGAAGAGCGTTAGTGGAAACGAGGTCGGGAAGGCTATAGATGTATATATAAAAAACATCAAACCAAGTACCTATTACTGAAGAACTCCAGCAGAGATTGTGCAGGGGAGATAGAGATCCGATGCAGTTTTCAATCCGGAGGTTTGTAACCAAGAAAGAGTGTATTCCAATGTAGAACCTCCACTTGGATACCACTAACTTTTATTTTGTGTACAGGAGGACCGTGTACAATAGGGTTGAGGGTTTTGAAGAAGTCGGGAAAACTGGCTTCTCAGGTGTAATCGTTGTATTTGGCCTCTGTCAAGCTACTCGTGAAGATCGACATATTGATCTTGCTTGACCGGAAAGGAAGGAAGATTTGCTGTGCACAACATAAAGAGTTATTTGACGCATTCCGAAACTCTTAATTATTTTGAATGGGATGGTGCCGAGGCTAACTGGCCGAAAGGTGACGGGAAAAGGCTGATCGCCCGCAATAAATATGGGTCTGACGATGGTTTTCCTTCACGCCTTCGAGAAAGCGTTGGTACGAGGTGTCCGTTTAAGCGGATTATGGGGGGCGCTGCCAAAACGAGCACCGATTCTTTGGAGATATGGGAATGAATCGCACCCGGTTTCATTGCAATACTAGGACTGATCTTAACCAAGAGAATCTGATCAACGGGCGCAGAAATGTCAGCTGTATAATGTGAGTATTGGAATTTTCTCTGAATCCATAACTGTACAGAACCTTCAGGAGCGTCCCAATTCGTCTTTTTAGCTACGCTGTTAGCAAGACAGCAAACTTTGCCTAGCTCACTATTTTTTACGTGCAAATTAAGCCTCGAAGTCTCATTTACATAACCCTTTTTGCAAGAATACCTGACTCAGCGTACATAAACAAACCAGAGTTAGTATTGGTTCCCTCTGCAACAATCCCTGAAACTGGAAATGCTCTGATAGCAGTTTTCAACTGCGCGCTTTCAGCAGTACTTTGATTAACCTTGACATGCCTTGGACTGGGCGACAATAGAGAAAGCACTTAATCCTTCGAGCAAAGTGACCATCAGAAATATGCCTGGTAAGTGTGGTGACAACGCCATGCACGACGCTGGCCACTGCAAGTCTATTGTCTCTGTCATAAAGCTAGAAAATGTGCTTTTGCACAACAAAATTTTTATCCTGCTTTCCAGCTTGGCCCTAGATGCCACCTTACCACGGCTCTTCAACATCACCGTGGCTGCTCCGGACATTACCGCGCGCATGCCACAGCTTCTTTGCCACGGGCATCATCGAATGCCAGCAGGCATATATTTCTATCCAGATGGTTCCAGAGGCAAACGTGGGAAGATTGGAGCCAAATACAGGACACCAATTGTTTGCTCAAAGGTTCCCGTATTAAATCTACACTCTCATAACCGTAAAGCAGCCGGCTCGGTTTGAGTTACCGATTATCCCGTCAAGATACCCAAAGTTCCTGAAGATTTCTAGTCCATTCCCAGTTCTGCCAATCTGCACTCTTTCAAAATAAGTTCTGTCAAATGTGTCAATGTTAACGCCCAAATTCTGACCAATAGGCTAAGGGAACATCGTTTGCTTTGTATCGCTCATAATTTCTTTATTGTAGGGATCAGTAAAACACGGCTTTCCCCGAGCCAGTTTGATCCTGAGCGTGATGTAATACATATATATACATATGGTGCATATGTTTCGCTTTTGGAATGGTGGAACAGTGGACAGAAATGGTGGTGTTATCCTTTATGTGCGCAGCTTCCCTCGGGCCAGCGCACTCATTCACCAGATGCTGGCCATCATTCTATAATCCGTCTGCTGCTCTGTTATACTCTGAGAATTTGTTAGCCTGGGATACTTAGTGGCCTCCCTGAACTTCCTCTGAATGCAACCAGAAAATTCTGTCCGCACTAAACCCTTTTTGGGGGATACCCGTATACCCTTATGATGACCGACTTCAGCCTTCCAATTTCACTTGCCAAATCCTCATCAATGAGGTGCCTGCAACGTTTTTAGAACATTTATCCAACTGTACAGAAATACTCAAGGGCCATACTTCTTCTGGTTAAGATCGCGTTCATTAATGCGAGATTTATGATAGAAAACTTGACGGTGAACGCCCTGTTTGTCTTGAGTGATCACGCCGTAATACCCTTCGGTTCTGTCTGTAGTGCTGAGGTTACTGTCAACGCAAACGTTTCCGAAAGAATTTTTCGAAAAATTAGGGTGGATGCAAATGGGACGTGCCTTGCTGGCTCCCCATGGGGGCAACCCAGTGCATCATTCTCTGTTGATAAAACGTGCGACCATCCTACTTATAGCATTCGAAAGGCCGTAGGTTGTTCAAAACCATTCTACTGCACAACCCGCTAGAAATCAAGGCAACTTGCTGTACCAAACGTTGAAGATAATGCACGCTAAACTCCCGGAGTAGGATAGTTTTAGAACATCCATGGATCAAGATGATCACTTTCTCTACGCGCATGTTCGAAATCAATGCATCAAATTATTCAAGGTGGATCGTCCGGATTTGTAAAGAAGCTTAACGAAGTACTTTTTCGGTGCTTCTTGTAAAAATCAAGCTGGTGTGCCTCAGCCAACCGGTATACAAGGGCTAGCGAGCTTAGACGACGATGTCCTCGAGGTCCTGGCCGATTTCTGCAACACCACGCTTACAAAAGGGACACCAAACTGTTGAGCAACGAACGGTGTGAACGATTCCGACGGAACTTTTACCGTAAATGCCACAGCGTTGGTGTTCATGAAAGTTAGGAGGATTAAGTTCACGTCCCCTGGACCAGACCGTGTCTTCTTTATTCCTTGCTCATGCAGCTGCACAGGTAGCTGTTCCATTAAACAGCATGTCCACACAGTCTTTCGCAATAGAAACGGTGCCCGAAAGTTGGAACCCAGCGGATGTCACTTTCGTCTTCAAAGGTAGGCAGCGCAACCAGCCCAGCAGCTATCATCCGATTGTCTTTCCGTTCCACGTGTCTAGGATCCTTGAGACGTCAGTCTATGTTCCGTTATCTGGATGCTTAGTACCACAAAATTTCTTCTGCAAAGAGAAGGACGGTTTTCACTTTAACTGCTTACGCACTGTGAAATTGTTGAATTCGAACCAGTAGACCCTTACTGCTGACAAGGAAGCAGGGTAGATGCCAGTTACTCTACCTTTGCCAAAGCTTTTGGTCATGTGAAACATTCCGTTTCACTCGACAAGTTTAATCGTTGTGACGTCAGGGATAGCTTCTTCTGTCGAGTCGGATCTTATCTATCAAGCCGTTCCTGATATGCATATAAAGATTCTTTACTATCCTCTGCCATACCCAGCCCCAGTAGAGTCCCACAGAACTCCATCGTTTGGATACCACTGTTCTCCACATTCATCAACGACCTATCGTCTGGAGTATCATCTTCCTCAATGAAATTTGCTTGTGGCACTAAAATCTGGCATGTTGTGCGTAGTAGCTCTGAGGTGAGCGCATTATGTGCTGATATCAGTGCTCTCTAGGAATGGTCTGGAATGAACTTCACCGAGTTCGATACCAGCAGGTGCGAAGCTATGCATTTCACACATACACACACTTACCCCCACTCCCTTCGCGGTGTACCGCTTCAAGTTGCTAAAAGAGTAGAAGACCTTGACGCTGCTGTATTACGGAGCCCATCGAGTTTTCCCAACACTGAGGTAAAAGCCGAGAAAGCTAATAACGCACCAACCCATGCGAGCGATCGCGCTTCAAATCTGTACGACAGTTTCGTTCATTCCCATACCGAAAAATATAGCCTTATTTGGTCTTCCCTTTATAGAGGAGCACGTTTACTCGGGGAACTGTCCAGGAGCGTGCGAGGAAACCGGTTTGTGAGTTGAACACAAAACTCTACCTTGAGCGACTTAACGAACTAAATCCCTTCTCCCTAGAAAAAACAGAGAAGCGATGTAATACTGGCGTTCATGGTTCTGAGGGTCCCAACCCATCCATGCAAATCCCTGCCCACTGCCGTGAACACTGGTTTGCTTAGGGAAAACTCCTTGAGACTATACACTCAGTTCGGCGAACGCGAGCTTAAGCACAGCTTCTTCTTTGTTGGGGTATGTCAAGCCTGGAATTCTGCACCGGAAAGTTCCATGGGTGTTATGATGGCGGCTGCGATCAAAATTTTTCTGGGCTGCTCCTTCACCTACTGATTCATGCGCATGGACGCGTGCATATATTGGTCTGTCACACAGCTCATAAATACTTACGCATATTCACCCACATATAGACTTGCGTGCATAAAGGCGGTAGGCTCGGATTTACTCGAATTTCTGCCCTCCGTCTCAATAAAAAGTTATGGGGCGTAATTTTCTCTCCGTTGTAGCGAGTCATTGTTCGGAGAAACAGACCCATCTACTTCCGTCCACCACTTCTTGTAATAATTTGGGTCACACTAAAAACCAACTAACTGGAGCCGGTTATTAAGTTTGCCCTATTTCGAAAGGTTATCCACCGCTGGAAACCACCGTGATAGAAGCATAGAGCGAGCAAAGTTCAAATTACTAATCGTAAGGCTTGGAGAGATTCAAGAGCACAGATAGATATAAATGTTATCTCGGGTACAGACGGGCGCAGCGCACAGCCAGCCGGGTTCGGCGGGAGTGCTGACTAGCACGTGAGGAGAAATTGGACCAACTAGCCAAACCAAACTCGTGGGCCTATCAGAATTATTCCTAGTCCAAAGGCTTCATCCGAGTGTCAGTTGAGTGCGTCCGAGATGAACAAGGTGGGAACGCATCCGCTAATGAGGAGAATGCCCAAGCGCTGCTTTGGTGTTCGAGAAAGTGCCCACGATGAATGGTAGCGGGTTATCGCACGTTGGCGTTGCGCCTGATTTACTTAAGATGGAGAAGCGCAAAGTCAGTTGGTACGAAGGCATAGGGCCCAGGTGACATTCACAAAGCAATTCCAAGATCACCTCTTGATACATTGGCTGCCCCGCTGGTTAATTTGCTTAAAAAATCGCTTATTGAAGCCGAACTATCCGCTGACTTGTAGGTGACCGCTATGGCACCGATACAAAAGAAGGCAGTAGGGAGGGGCTTCAAACCACGGACCTATCAGTCTTAGGTAGACTATCTTGAAATCGCTCGAACGAATCTTAATAAAAAGGATGGTGCAACACCTCACTAAGTATAAACTGGTGTCAGCTCAACAAAAAGGCTTTGTAAGTAAAAGATCTGGACTTTCCAACCTACTGGTTCTTATGAATGAGCACTCTACAGCTGCAAAAGGGAGATTATGTTAAAGTCTCCTGTTTAGACCTTGGCAAACACCCCCAACTCCGTAATTCACGGATCTTCAACATTAAACTTAGAGGCGACCAATATATTTTCTAGTATTTTAGCACGAGTGAAGGCTTTCTATGAGGGCCCCAAGTCAAACCTTGCAATTGCCACCGGTGGTGTTCCGTGAGACTTCCTTTTCGGTGCCCCGCTGTTGCTAACATACGTTGATGATTTGGCGAAGGGGATCAGCACTCCCTGCTTTATTTTCGCGAATGATGTGTAACTTGTTGGGAACCCGAACGAGTCTACGGTGCAAGGAGACGTCGATGGAATCCACCCGGGGATAGTTAAACGGAAGCTCCCTTTAAATTTTGCCAAATGAAAACAACTTGCGGGGGCAGAGACCGAGGACTTTCTTAGATAGACAGGACGTTCAGAGCAACGAGTGCTAATTCATGAAACTACTAAGACGAGGGATGTGGGACTTTAAGCCACTGGGACTTTCAAGTTATCAACTCAGTAGCCCGTTTGCAGCTTGTAAAGTAAAGCGGGAAGTCTACCAACTAAAAAAGACGTTGGTCTCAGGGACTCCCAGCATTCTTGTCCGTGCAAGGTTTACGTGAAACCACATTTAGAATGTTGTGAGCAGGCCTGATGTCCTTAGATGTTCAAGACTGCGGCGCCTTGGACAGGGTGCAATGTGAGCTTGCGAAGTTCTTCGAAGAACTTCCAGGAATGGACTATTTCAACAGCCTTGAGCACTTCAATCTTTCCTTTCTAGAAAGAGGACGGAAAAGAGAGTTTTCTCACGGAAGACTTTAAGGTCCTGTGCGGGTTGTCTGAGACTATGGAGCGGCTGTTTACTTGTAGAGGAAACTCACAGCCAGGAGTCAAACCCAGGCCAACTTTTTCTCACATAGAGTTGTGAAAGAATGGAACAAATTACCTTCTAGGTTTGCGTTGCCCATCATGCTTATGTACTCTGTAGAGTTCAGACGGGTTATGGCCAGTCAATTACGAACAACTCAACGAGTAGACGAGAAATATATTGCTGACATGTAGAATCGACGAAGTCGAGCAAAGAGCGAGACTAAACGTTAGTACAATAAAATGTCAAGCGAGCACGCACCGGAGCAGAAACGGTCGATTGCCCGGGTGGTATGTCGGTAACCATATTCGTTCAAACAAACGTCTAAGCGCGTACAAAATGTAGAGGAGGAGAAAGAGTACAAATGTTAACTCTGACTTCAACGCAGATAGCAATAAACAAATAGGGTCGATGCAGAGATCCCCCGCTAGAAGACAACCAGAATGTTGACTCCGATAACGTAGGAGTTTTTCAGTTGTCTGGAACCGTTGACTCAAGTATGAATGGTCCAATTTACTCCTACCACACAGCTCGCGTCCACTTCCGGTGGAAAGGGGGAGGAAAAACGATTAAAAATGGTTGGGGGGCATGGTTGGGCAGGTTAATAGTTGTAGGTAGAAGGGNGAAGGGGAATTGGGAACAGACACGTTGTGGTCGACCTAGTAAAGCTGTTGCTTTGTTCACGTCCATCGTAGGCGATCTTTACAGAAATTCGAACTTTCCAGCGTCCTCTCGCAATGCGCACCCTCAGTGCCCCATGTAGCTTATGGATGGTTGATTCCAGGTATCTAGAATATACATTGCTCATAAACTGGAAACGATAACCTCACCGGGTTCTCTGATTCCATGGCGTCCGA
>QNGE01009730.1:0-12059 GCA_008508345.1 Paragonimus westermani
ACGGATGTTGCAAATATCCATGGTCGTTTTATACTTGCCATAGACATCTGCAGCATACTGCTTCAATTCATCAGTTGCTGAGTTGCACTCGAAAAGATGCTTCGAGTCGTTCGCTTCACCTTCCGTGATTCGACGAATCGTTGGATGCGCATCGTACAAGGAGGTAGTTATGTCGTGGTTGTGCTTCAGTGTTAAAGGGCCAAAAACCAACCAGGTGTTCCTTCTAACTACGTTCAAGCGTGATTGTCGCGAGAACTGTGTAATGGGAATCATGTGAACCAAACTCACTAAATACGTCGTAATCTACGGCTCTCGCGCTTATCTCGCTTGTATTTTATACATCGGAGCGCCATCTACCACGTAAACTCAACAGTAATCACACCCACATGATCATATTTCAAGCGTCCACTGCATGATTTGTTGCATGAACCAAGCACCTACAAAACACTGTTCCCTCATATATATCTATCTAAGCAATTTAACTCGCGTAAGCGAACAAATTCCCGACCCCCGAAATCCACTTTGAAGCCCCGTGAATAATGTACCACCTAAAACGGAATGTGGGATGAAATCAAAGTCCACTGCATTAAGCCGACATATGTGTCAAGGCAAGTACCATCAAATTTATACATCATGCATCATTTATCAACAAGCGACGGTCAAATATTAATCACACGTGGGAAACTTTTTCAATGGATAGCGGAATCATACCGTCACAACTCCTACCATTGCCAGTTTTGATCTCGGCGCCGAATGAAAAACAAACCGATTTACGATCAAGTAAAACAATACTCTTTAACTCTCCTGATGCATTCTGTTACGGAAATCGATTTTCAAATTCTCAGGCGATGCCACGTAAACAACGCCCGTTATTCAATGATGTTTTACTTTACTGTCGCCAAAGGGCAGATTTCACTTCCTACGGATAATTTCCACCGCAGCACTCTCCGTTGGACAATTCAAATTCAGTGTGTGCGCGCTTGCTGGTTTTGGCTGCGCGTCACACTTAATTGAGAAGTTTTGTTTAGACTCAAGGTCGATTTTATTTCTTAAACGTCAGGATTGACAGGAAGACGTGCTAGGTCGGGAATCACATGATATCCGCACACAGGAGCACATGTATATACATAGGAATGAACTCGGACTCACTTGGGGATATGGATGTAGATTTGAAGATATGATTGGAAATGATGACCACGATGGAACAAATAATGAAAGACAAACGTCCTATGTGATTCAAAATTTTGGAACACAATTCCATAGGACTATAGCAATAAATACCACTGCATTTAGACACGCGTTTCAGAAGTCCAGACTGATGTGTGTCATTTTTGGTTCGAAAATTAGGGAAGGTAGCGAGAGAATAATATAATCGCCGGTGCAACATTCGTGCATTCCTGAACGGGAGAGAGGTTTAAACTGATTGGAAAACGCTTTCATATTTGAAACAAATAGTGCGAGTTTCCCCGTTTCAGCAAGAATTGTGAACGTAAACAGAAAATGCCAAGTTGTGACCCAAAGTCGTAAGAATATTGATCAGATTGGGGCCTTGACAGGATTTCGCTTTCAATCTGAACCTCTGAGCACTGATTGATAGGCCGTCTGTAGGTCTGTCTTTTGAGAAGGAAAAATAAAACGACAATAACCTGAAGAAGATAGGCGAAAATGTGAACGCAACAGATTTATAATCGTCCCTGTGAGGCAAGGAGATGGGATATCTCCTAATCTTAGACGTTAAAGGCAACATCACCTAGCTTCATCGGAAAAATCACTGGAAGTTGGTATAAGGCGCACAGATGTGAAAATGAGGAGCGAGAAGAAGACCGCACCTGGGGAAAGCTAAAAGTCTTGACGACTAGCGAAGATTCTTGGCAGTGTAAACGCTTAAGGTGGAAACAGACTTAAAATGATCGTATAACAACACTGTGAGCAATGACTCAATGTTACACTGTGTGGTCAGTCGTTGAAGAGGTAGATGACTGATTTGCACCCGTTTGGTGTTTACATTTCTCCAACAGACAAAGTGTGCTGTGTATGAAGCACTCTGTGAATATGCTTCTTATAATCTGTGTAAGAATTTTACGGCATTCTTCGAGCATAAGTGGTGACAGTCCATCCGGCTCATTTACATGGTCAGTCTTTCAATTCAGCATTGTTATATACAACTATGTGTACAATGGTAAACTTTATGGACTACCCTATTTTGTTGCCAGACTGTTGACAGGTGGACTACTGCTGAACAACAACGGTGTGTGCAACATCGTAGGAGTTTTGTCTTGCCTGTCCATAGGAATGTGGAAGTGGCATATTGCACTGAGTCAAATGAGCTAAGCGGGTGATTTCAACTGAGTGGCAGCACTAGAGCGTATCGTGAGAGCCCTACCCTTGCATCCACAAGATAAGTGGGCGGAAGCTATGGATCATGAATTTTTGTGACACGGGAATCGTTGTCTGATGAACTCACCGGCTTTTTGTCGCATTGCGCGAGAATTGCGCACAGCAGATGTGGTCAGATAGTCAACAAAAGTAAACGGAAAGAGTCGGGGACAGCGTATTTGTCTGAAAGCACCCGACAGTTGGCGAGAACAGGCCACTTTGAGTAATCCAGCCTTGTTATTAACCAAGATCGCTCAAACGAGTTGTTTCGCTCCTGTCTGAATAATAAGAGCAGCTCCTGCTGGGCATACTTACTTCCATCAAGAATGCACGAGGTTGAGACTAGGGTGAGTGGTACGCCAGTAGACGTCACCTTTTTGGATCTTAGCAAAATGCTTCGAAGAAGTTGTATATGGAGGGCCTCTAAACATGCTCGAGGCATCTGACATCACCGATCCCAACCTAAGGCGGATAGAGGATCCTCCGCAATCACAGTTACTCGGCTAGCATGGGCAACTTTGACTTCTCTTGGCCAGAAGCGTCTAGTGGGATTCCTCAAAACCCAGTCCTGTACTCGCTGCCGTTTTTGGGCTTTATCAATGGCTTTCTTAGAATCACCAAACAACCGCGTTTATTGCACGTTGGTCACCACAAGGTCTGCAGATTATCGAAACAGCAGATGATCGGGGTACTCTACAGACTGGTCCCAATAAACAAGTGGAGTAGGCTTGCAACTAATCCTTACGGGTTAGTTCATAGAGAAGACAAAGTGGGTGGATGCCTGCCACCTGGACCGTTTTCACAATCGGAAGATAAACGCAACTCGACTATTTTTGTCTCAACGCCACACAGTACACAGGACAAAGCAAACGGAAACTGTAGATCAGACCGTAGCGTAGTGGGGGAACTAAGAAGGTCGCTCATCAGATTTGAGCCCAGAACCCCAACCAGTTTTTTTGCCGCACACGTTAGACCGATACTGGAGTACATGAGAGCGGCGGTCTTTTCCTGCACCAAGAGGGAGACGCAAAAGCTACACTGAGTTCGGAGGACGATCACGGAAACGAATTAATATGAAAAGAAAGGACCATGATGAGGGGCTGGATATCCTCAACATTTGCAAAAAGCGTCATGGCTGTCACGGGAGGTTTATTACTAGCGCGGTTGCATACTGTATTCCCCTTCAAGAAAGATGGCACGTGGCGTAAACATCAACCGACTCTGATCAAGTAAACTGCACCGACGATGCCTGTTTAGTCGAACGGGCCAAGACACCCAGTCAGGAATAACGCGCTGTATAAATAAGGAATTTGTTGTGGTTGCGCTAAACAGACGTGCGAATGAGCGAGCAATAAAGTGAAACAGTAACACAGCGGGACAGCCAACGATGGCGAGACAGCCCCAAGTTTGATTGTTCGGAGTAACTATCTTACCCTTACTCGTCAAAAAATGTTTAAACAAGTACGGAGGCTCATAAAAATGCGGTACAAATGGCAACCGCGATTCTGACATGATTCGTCATAAATAGATAGAGCCACCACAGAGGTTCTCTTTCAAAAGACAGTTAGAGGGTCAAATTTGACGATATGGGTGCGTCTTAGTTAATTGAAACGGTTGGTATTAACATGAGTGTTTCATTTCTCCTCGCAGTCCTACACCCTGTTTGAGCGGTGCTTTAACCTGTTCTCAATAATCACCTTTCAGATCAGAATAAGCTCGCTGGCACTGAGTAAGGAAACCGACTGTATCCGGGACCCTTGGGTCGCTGCATCGAGCCCATTCATCAATCGCTGATATTCGCTGAAATCTCTGTTCCGACCATGTGTTGGAACGCTGGCATTTTGTTCTTTCCTATGTTGGGCAACCAATCAATCAACATCAAAGACTGGCCGTTGAGAATCTGGTTTCACCATCGGTAAAACATACGTACTTATTCAGCTTAGAAAGCAACTTTGGGAGCTCTCACCTTGAAGATCTCAATGGCTGCTGAACCGAAATCTCGCGTGCCGTTCATGAAGCAGGTACTGTAGTGTGCGGAACGAGGGCTTGTGGGTTAAACAAACAATGAATCTCAGAGAAATCTCCGGAGTTGTCAGAGACCAGACGAAGCACTTCTTTTGACAGTTCACAACTAGTTTGTGAGAGCTATCCCTAGAAAACCGGAACGTAGACTAAAAGCTGACCGTGGAGCTTGGCCAGTGGTGAAAGTTGAAGAAATGAAAATGAAGCATCGGCAAACTCTTCGAGTTTTTTCATGCTACCGATATTTAGCAGCCGTCTGTCAGCAAAGCTGTCAGTGAGGCGGGTATCATGCAACTACACTATGTCCAGAATGTCAGAGCTTTGGGCGGAACACTGGGTCAAATTAGCTGGCATTCTGGTTCAACCATGCATTTGCTACCGTCTTGTAATGTGGTGCTCTGAGCGGCAGATTTAATGCCATTCTCTGAGACTGAGGCCCGTGATTGTACTTCAACTCCCAAGCGTAACATGGCCTCTGGCTCAGATTACCTCGTGCTGGCAATTTTCAAAGATGGGGATACCTTAGTAGAGGTCTTGACGCAGCTGTCTCAACCAGCTTGAACATCAGGGACCAAATCTTCCTGCTGGGATCAATCGATTGTAATCTCCATATTCAAGAAAGTTGTCAGGGGCTGTTGCAAAAGTCATGGAGGAGTTTGCTCGATCGCAGAAATTACTACGGTTGTGGCATTCATTATAATTTGTCTAATCACTGCCGCACGAGAGGCAAACTTCGGGGAACTCGTAGGGTTCATCATCATCGACGTCGCCATCATGAAAAGCGACATATCATTAGTTCACACAAATACTTAACTTCCGCACAACCATGAGGAAACATCAAACCCAATACAGGAAGAGAAGAAAAAAGTATGGGACGGGAAGGGAACTGACTACTAAAGATAATTACGTCTGTATTCGAACGGATGTTGCAAATATCCATGGTCGTTTTATACTTGCCATAGACATCTGCAGCATACTGCTTCAATTCATCAGTTGCTGAGTTGCACTCGAAAAGATGCTTCGAGTCGTTCGCTTCACCTTCCGTGATTCGACGAATCGTTGGATGCGCATCGTACAAGGAGGTAGTTATGTCGTGGTTGTGCTTCAGTGTTAAAGGGCCAAAAACCAACCAGGTGTTCCTTCTAACTACGTTCAAGCGTGATTGTCGCGAGAACTGTGTAATGGGAATCATGTGAACCAAACTCACTAAATACGTCGTAATCTACGGCTCTCGCGCTTATCTCGCTTGTATTTTATACATCGGAGCGCCATCTACCACGTAAACTCAACAGTAATCACACCCACATGATCATATTTCAAGCGTCCACTGCATGATTTGTTGCATGAACCAAGCACCTACAAAACACTGTTCCCTCATATATATCTATCTAAGCAATTTAACTCGCGTAAGCGAACAAATTCCCGACCCCCGAAATCCACTTTGAAGCCCCGTGAATAATGTACCACCTAAAACGGAATGTGGGATGAAATCAAAGTCCACTGCATTAAGCCGACATATGTGTCAAGGCAAGTACCATCAAATTTATACATCATGCATCATTTATCAACAAGCGACGGTCAAATATTAATCACACGTGGGAAACTTTTTCAATGGATAGCGGAATCATACCGTCACAACTCCTACCATTGCCAGTTTTGATCTCGGCGCCGAATGAAAAACAAACCGATTTACGATCAAGTAAAACAATACTCTTTAACTCTCCTGATGCATTCTGTTACGGAAATCGATTTTCAAATTCTCAGGCGATGCCACGTAAACAACGCCCGTTATTCAATGATGTTTTACTTTACTGTCGCCAAAGGGCAGATTTCACTTCCTACGGATAATTTCCACCGCAGCACTCTCCGTTGGACAATTCAAATTCAGTGTGTGCGCGCTTGCTGGTTTTGGCTGCGCGTCACACTTAATTGAGAAGTTTTGTTTAGACTCAAGGTCGATTTTATTTCTTAAACGTCAGGATTGACAGGAAGACGTGCTAGGTCGGGAATCACATGATATCCGCACACAGGAGCACATGTATATACATAGGAATGAACTCGGACTCACTTGGGGATATGGATGTAGATTTGAAGATATGATTGGAAATGATGACCACGATGGAACAAATAATGAAAGACAAACGTCCTATGTGATTCAAAATTTTGGAACACAATTCCATAGGACTATAGCAATAAATACCACTGCATTTAGACACGCGTTTCAGAAGTCCAGACTGATGTGTGTCATTTTTGGTTCGAAAATTAGGGAAGGTAGCGAGAGAATAATATAATCGCCGGTGCAACATTCGTGCATTCCTGAACGGGAGAGAGGTTTAAACTGATTGGAAAACGCTTTCATATTTGAAACAAATAGTGCGAGTTTCCCCGTTTCAGCAAGAATTGTGAACGTAAACAGAAAATGCCAAGTTGTGACCCAAAGTCGTAAGAATATTGATCAGATTGGGGCCTTGACAGGATTTCGCTTTCAATCTGAACCTCTGAGCACTGATTGATAGGCCGTCTGTAGGTCTGTCTTTTGAGAAGGAAAAATAAAACGACAATAACCTGAAGAAGATAGGCGAAAATGTGAACGCAACAGATTTATAATCGTCCCTGTGAGGCAAGGAGATGGGATATCTCCTAATCTTAGACGTTAAAGGCAACATCACCTAGCTTCATCGGAAAAATCACTGGAAGTTGGTATAAGGCGCACAGATGTGAAAATGAGGAGCGAGAAGAAGACCGCACCTGGGGAAAGCTAAAAGTCTTGACGACTAGCGAAGATTCTTGGCAGTGTAAACGCTTAAGGTGGAAACAGACTTAAAATGATCGTATAACAACACTGTGAGCAATGACTCAATGTTACACTGTGTGGTCAGTCGTTGAAGAGGTAGATGACTGATTTGCACCCGTTTGGTGTTTACATTTCTCCAACAGACAAAGTGTGCTGTGTATGAAGCACTCTGTGAATATGCTTCTTATAATCTGTGTAAGAATTTTACGGCATTCTTCGAGCATAAGTGGTGACAGTCCATCCGGCTCATTTACATGGTCAGTCTTTCAATTCAGCATTGTTATATACAACTATGTGTACAATGGTAAACTTTATGGACTACCCTATTTTGTTGCCAGACTGTTGACAGGTGGACTACTGCTGAACAACAACGGTGTGTGCAACATCGTAGGAGTTTTGTCTTGCCTGTCCATAGGAATGTGGAAGTGGCATATTGCACTGAGTCAAATGAGCTAAGCGGGTGATTTCAACTGAGTGGCAGCACTAGAGCGTATCGTGAGAGCCCTACCCTTGCATCCACAAGATAAGTGGGCGGAAGCTATGGATCATGAATTTTTGTGACACGGGAATCGTTGTCTGATGAACTCACCGGCTTTTTGTCGCATTGCGCGAGAATTGCGCACAGCAGATGTGGTCAGATAGTCAACAAAAGTAAACGGAAAGAGTCGGGGACAGCGTATTTGTCTGAAAGCACCCGACAGTTGGCGAGAACAGGCCACTTTGAGTAATCCAGCCTTGTTATTAACCAAGATCGCTCAAACGAGTTGTTTCGCTCCTGTCTGAATAATAAGAGCAGCTCCTGCTGGGCATACTTACTTCCATCAAGAATGCACGAGGTTGAGACTAGGGTGAGTGGTACGCCAGTAGACGTCACCTTTTTGGATCTTAGCAAAATGCTTCGAAGAAGTTGTATATGGAGGGCCTCTAAACATGCTCGAGGCATCTGACATCACCGATCCCAACCTAAGGCGGATAGAGGATCCTCCGCAATCACAGTTACTCGGCTAGCATGGGCAACTTTGACTTCTCTTGGCCAGAAGCGTCTAGTGGGATTCCTCAAAACCCAGTCCTGTACTCGCTGCCGTTTTTGGGCTTTATCAATGGCTTTCTTAGAATCACCAAACAACCGCGTTTATTGCACGTTGGTCACCACAAGGTCTGCAGATTATCGAAACAGCAGATGATCGGGGTACTCTACAGACTGGTCCCAATAAACAAGTGGAGTAGGCTTGCAACTAATCCTTACGGGTTAGTTCATAGAGAAGACAAAGTGGGTGGATGCCTGCCACCTGGACCGTTTTCACAATCGGAAGATAAACGCAACTCGACTATTTTTGTCTCAACGCCACACAGTACACAGGACAAAGCAAACGGAAACTGTAGATCAGACCGTAGCGTAGTGGGGGAACTAAGAAGGTCGCTCATCAGATTTGAGCCCAGAACCCCAACCAGTTTTTTTGCCGCACACGTTAGACCGATACTGGAGTACATGAGAGCGGCGGTCTTTTCCTGCACCAAGAGGGAGACGCAAAAGCTACACTGAGTTCGGAGGACGATCACGGAAACGAATTAATATGAAAAGAAAGGACCATGATGAGGGGCTGGATATCCTCAACATTTGCAAAAAGCGTCATGGCTGTCACGGGAGGTTTATTACTAGCGCGGTTGCATACTGTATTCCCCTTCAAGAAAGATGGCACGTGGCGTAAACATCAACCGACTCTGATCAAGTAAACTGCACCGACGATGCCTGTTTAGTCGAACGGGCCAAGACACCCAGTCAGGAATAACGCGCTGTATAAATAAGGAATTTGTTGTGGTTGCGCTAAACAGACGTGCGAATGAGCGAGCAATAAAGTGAAACAGTAACACAGCGGGACAGCCAACGATGGCGAGACAGCCCCAAGTTTGATTGTTCGGAGTAACTATCTTACCCTTACTCGTCAAAAAATGTTTAAACAAGTACGGAGGCTCATAAAAATGCGGTACAAATGGCAACCGCGATTCTGACATGATTCGTCATAAATAGATAGAGCCACCACAGAGGTTCTCTTTCAAAAGACAGTTAGAGGGTCAAATTTGACGATATGGGTGCGTCTTAGTTAATTGAAACGGTTGGTATTAACATGAGTGTTTCATTTTTTCTCTGTTAAAAATTTCGCATCGCTGATCAATGAGAGGTGAGTGGAAACAGCTTACATTAGTTAGAATTTGGCTGATGAGATTGTTAGGACGACCAGCGTGGTAGTTGTAGCAGGCGGGCTTTAGCCGGCCTAGTAGAGTCGTAACTTTGGTGCCGTGGGTCGTTGATCGCCCCAGCAAATGTTGAATATCGGAAAGTTTATCACGATGTACTCCCTTGCCTACGTCCCAGGTGAATGCTAGATAAGTGACGCGCTTTATCTGAAACATCCATTGCCAATTAGTGGAAACAGTAGGCATGGAATTCGACTGTGTTTGAGGATAAGTCTGCCTTCCGTTCAATCAACGGCTTCTTGATAATAACCATTGCAAGTAAATCATCTAAAATTCACTGGGCAAGAAAGTACAACACAGAAGTTGTAAGTGACAGACGTCAACGTAGTCTGGAAGGCGCACTTGCTTCGGCAACTTGCTACGTCTGTTGCAGAGGTTTAAGGCCGTCGATGCTGACGAGGTCATGACCGTCGTCGAGCCCGTTATAGCGTCGGAAATAGTACTAGTCAGTGATGATGTTGCTGTTCGCGGGTCACTCCTCACATTAAGTCGAAAAATATAACATCGTGCTCACAGTTGCGACCCAACACAGACGTTTCGTCATACTCTCTGATAATGCAGAACGTACCTACGTAGCATGGCTTCATAGGTCACCAAGAAGCGGCAGCACAAGTCAAAACATGGGAACAAGTTGACAGAGGTGGATCGACACACGCTGGCGTCGTCTGTTCTCTTGGAAATATCGGTCGAGGTCGTCACCTGCATGGGGTCAATCGCTCACTGTAGTCAGCGAAGTTGTTGGATCGCGTGTGACGTGGGGAACCTATCTCCCGAATACGCATGGTAAGCAATCATAGGCTGACTGAGAGGCAGCAATGTGCATATTGGCTTCCGACGTGTTTTGGATACATGGAGAAACACCGACAGAACATCAGGCAACAAGGGATTGTTAGCAGCGGGTGAAGAACTTTTCGACTTTCGATGATAACTCACAACCAATCCATCAACCATCAGTTGGCAAACTGTGATACAAAGTTGACTACGTTCTGGCGTGATGAGAGGCTAATTCGAAATGTAATTCGCTGCTAGCGGTCACTACAGCGGTTAAAAAACTAGGCAATCTAACTTTGAAAAATTGCTCATGAGACGGTTTCTCACGAGGATTTCGGAATTGGTGCAGCTTCCGGCCGAAATATAAGCCTATCCAATTGTGTTAAAATATACGTACACCCATTGGATGGTGGAGAGGGTCCGACCAGACAGACACGCAGATGATAGAAACCCTCATCGGGAAAGCTGCAACTTCCAAATGATGCCAACTAGTAAAGTGATATCTAAGTGGTTGGTCTGCCCCAGAATATCAACGAAAACGCCATAGAACGCATCGTTGATTGCATCCGAACAGTTATTCGCTGGAGCGTACGCCGGTGTAATGAATACACAACGCTTTTCTTATTTGCGCTGACAGACTTTAACCCATGTATTGACCTTGATGTCGTACACGAAGCCGTTTGTTGGAATCCAATCATGCAAACATTGCTTAACTATGGAACTCGGTGTGATTCCTACTACAGCTTGATCAAGAGACTAAGCTTCGGCGTCACCACAGACCCTAAAAAATAAGCGCCAAGATCGACAGTTATCTAGAGGTGATCTCAAGAGGATAACGGTGCTAGAGTGATGGAGTCGCGTCTGCGACACGCAACACATATCAAACTGTAGGTTTGAGAGTGTACTTGCCACAGCAGCTTGCTGCCTGATTTGTCAGAGAGTGCGGACGTGGAAGGTGCCATTTTACCTGTTGTCTTGTGTTGGTTTGGGGAGTAAACATGTCATAGAAAGTCGTGATTGGTTTAAAACGCCACTGGCGATTCGACTATAACTTCTGGTACTTCCCGGTTTTTACGCCGCGGGAAAGGGATTGGTGTGAGGGCCCCACCCCGAGCTTGTGACCCAAAAGTCTTACCTGCGAGACTCTGCTCCGTGCTAGTGACTCGAGTCCGACTCACCAGACAGCCTGAGGCCACAGTGAGTAGAACATTAAAGTCCGATTCTGAGCACTGCAGTGCGTAGTGGATGCATTCGAGGCTGCATCAAACTTGTGGGTGGTACTATAGGTTTTTCTACTGTATTGGATGATACACCGTCGGTCACGATCACCCGTTGGGCGACTGGAGTACTTTTCGTTTGATGGTATATTTTCAAACCGTCCTCTTCCTGATGCGGAAGATAGCATTCCTGCAACTGCGAAACTAGTTCTGCCGTATGCTTGTAGGATCGTGCCTTGTAACCTTAACACACCTACGCAGTCAGTAGTGCGATATACAATCTTATGAGAGCAACCGATCTTCACCTGATTGCTCCTTTTTGGTCTGCTTGGCAAGAGTGTACCTGGAAGGGCCGGATGCCTATTCAACATAGCTCGCCGGATCAAAACTGCGCAAAAGCCAGGGCATCACGCCAAGGTAGCCGTTTAGTACAGGAGTCGAGAAAACGGCTATTGTGTACCAGCTGGGAAGCTGTATCAGGGGCGGCGGGAATGTAGGAAATGAAATAGATAGCGCCTCTCTTAAGCTAGAACGGTATTCGCTAATCTGGGGTATCTTTGGCAACAGAGAGATAATTCTCCGAAGCGTGAGGGTCGCGTATACAAGACAACAGTGAGGGTCGT